>NW_010579920.1:38496-48856 GCF_000705375.1 Tinamus guttatus
GAAAGAGGCTGGAGAACTGGTGCTGAGCATGACGAGCCATGGGCTACTTCAAGCCCAGCCAGCCAAGGCAGTGTGAGCTTATGTTAATGGATAACCCAATACCCGGAGTGCTGACGAAACCTCTGAAGTCCAGCTGAAAGGAATTACAGAAATTCTCTTTGTGTGCAAGATAAGGAAGGAGGCCAACAAACACAACTCTGTTAAACTCTGCCTGGTCTGATGTAGCAGACTGGAAGAGGATCCTAAAAGCTGTTAAGGCTGGACCTGCTTCTGAGGGCAGCAGGATTTTGGTTTTCCTGACCTAGGGTACAGGATGCAAGCAAGACAAAATGATTTTTTTCCTTACTGAAAGAGTTTATTCTTTCGTATGGACTTCTCATATAGACAAAAGGTGTTTTGTATCTTTATATATGGTTATGGGGGCATGACAGTTTGAACTACCAAGACTGCCTAGCATGGCCTTTGCCAGGACACTGATACTGTGAGCACTGCTAGCACTCAGCTGCCTGACATGGAAATCTCCCCGATGTATCTGGTGCATGACACTGCATTAAACCTTTGCACACAGATCTTGACTGATTATGGCCTTTCCTTCCCAACAGAGGGTAAACTCTTGCTTCTTTTTACATCAGAGATTTTTTTTCTTGTATGTATTACAAGAACACACATGCATTCCTGTTTGTATACTTTTAAGGATATGATTTAATTCTGTATTGAGGTCTGATTCTGTATGAGGTTGTTTAGGTAGCAAATAGATTAAGTTATAGAAAAATGACAAGTTAAAAATGTTCTTCCATGTCATAGCATCCAGGAGAAAAGGTTAGAAACCCTCCAGCTTTCTGAAGCCATGAAGAGCAGAGGGGTGAGCTCATGGGGGTGGTTCGATGATGCAGACATCTGCTGAAATGCAACTTGGCATTGTGCAGGCAATCCTGACATTTTCTAGAATGTGTTAGTGGTAATTTTCTGAAGTGAAAGTGAGGTGTTTACTGAGGGTAATGCTCTCCTGACATATTGTTCACAGGCAGGAAAGAACTGGGGGACAAATGTGGCTATGGATGGTAGCTCCAGCTGCAGTGAACACCAGCTGGTTGTCTTCAGGATACAGGGGACAAACAGGAAGGTGAGTGGCAAAATTTGTGCTCTAGTTGGGACTATCCACCCTTGGGATGGCAACAGTCCTGCTTTGAGAAGAAGCTGGAGTAGGGAACCTTTGAAGGTCTCCTCCAACCTGCTTCTCCATGATCCTATAGCTTCCATCTCAACGCGTATTTGGTCCCTGAATAGGTTAATACCTTTTTTCCCCCAGAAAATAGCATGAAAACCTCCACTGGTACATGTATATGTCAAGGTGAACTAGAGTCTTCCATCTCAACAGGTATTTGGTCCCTGAATAGGCTAATACCTTTTTCATCCCAGAAAATAGCATGAAAAGCTCCACTGATACATGTATATGTCAAGGTGAACTAGAGACAATGCTCAAAATTTTCTTGAGTCATCTTCCTCTCCAAACAAGAACACCTATCAGGAATTCATGAATTCATACAGGTTATGAATGCAGTGCATGAAAGCTGGGTGTGTGGTTGGTTAGACTCCTACCTTGGATATTTCTGGATAGCTTAAGACTCTTTGCTTTAGAGATTCATGAAATTAAACTTTTTTGTTATGAGTCCTCATAAGTGGGAGAAACTGGGTAATAGGCCTTTCTCATTTTCATTATGGGCCTGAATAATTGCAGTTAGTAGCAGTAATGGTTTCTTAAAATGCCCTTTGCATGCTGCAGCTGTCCTCAGGCAGCAGGACGGCAGGTCTGGTTAAATACTCAAGCTTTAGAGCAATAGCAGAATAGTCTCATAGTCTATTCTGAAACCTATAAGGAGGAGAAAATAAGCACATCCCTCACTGAGGACAGGGGCCTGAGATTAAGTTCTCCCTCTTTCTTTGATTTCCCCAAATCCTTTTGGTGTACTCATCTCCCCACCCACTCCCTCTCTAAATTGGAAAGGAAGGGAATGCTTTGTGCTTTCGGGCATTAGTGACTGCAGCAGAGCCACCGGGATGAGATCAAAGGCTCGTGGGAAAATGATGAGCTCGCCTTTCTCCAAGTAGAAACCCAGCAACAACCCTCGCAGGATTTGTTGTTGCAGTGACATGAAAACTTTCGCCCCAATTCATCCCTGCTCATTTTAGGCACTTAATGAGGCACCTAAATTGAGAGTCTTATTGTCTTAAGCTCTTATTTGTGTAGACAAGGAACTGCAGAAGGCAGTGCAGTCCCCCGATGACCTGAATAACCCTCTCTGGGTATCTCTAGCTCCCTCTGGGCTGTGAGGAAGCCTGGGGTGACTTATGAAGGCCCTTAAAGCCTTTCTCTTTATTTATGAACTCAAAAGATGGGAGCTTTTTTTTTTTTTCTGTTGTTGTTGATGTTGTTGTTTTGGGTTTTTTTGGATGTAAAACTCACAAGTTGTGGTTAATTTTGTTGGCTGAAAGTTTCAGTGCAGTGACTCAACCCTGGTCTGACACATTGCTGACGCACCACCCAGACAGTCTAGATGAAACCAGTGAAAACACTACAGATGTAAAAGAAGAAGTCATTAACCTGTTGTGGATGGCCAAGGGGTAAGCTAAGGTCTGACCTTGAAAAGCAGTTCCACAAAGGCTTCGCTTTCACAAGTCAGCCAGGGCAACAGCTTAGTACCAACAAAATGCTGCTCTGGCCTTCCCTGCATTTTCCTCCTCTGTGGTCCTTGCGGGTGTCACAGCTGCTGTGAGAGCACCATGGTTCGTCATGGGGTTCTGAGCATTTGGAGCAAGAAGATTTCCAGGAGCTTCTTTGTACAGCTCTGCACAGCAGCTTTGGCCCTACTGCCGCCTGTCTGAAAATCTAAACCGTACACCTAGGTAGAAGAAAAAGACCTGATAACACTTTGTTGCTTTTCTTGTCTTCCCCACCTCGCTCTTTGACGTATCCCTACCTCAATTTCCCCTGGAAGATCCTGTTTGACTGGGCACTCGGTGAGCGTGAGCTGATGGGCTCTCCCTTCTGCCACCTGAGCTCTTCCACAGGCGGTACAAAAGGGCCAGGGAGATGTCCTTCAGTGCATCGTTCTGCACATGGATGCTGCTGCACATGAACTACGTTGCACCTAGCAGCTAGTCCTGCCACAGCCTCCTATTGCCCCCTGTTTAATGCTTCCTTCCTCATAAAGCTCAGACATTGTGTCTGAGAAGGTCTGATTCATCTCCAACCACCACTTCTGAAAGACAGCACAGTGTTTTTCCTCTATCTTCTCCCATTACAAGGCATGCAGTGCTGTGTCCCTTTCTATTTTCCATGACTTTTCAAGACATGGTAGCTCTGCCCTATTTTAACCAAAGTATCTACAGCCAGTGCGTGTATGGAAGCAGAATTACAACAATTACAAACCTCAGCTCTTCTATCAGATGTTTTTCAAAATTGTATCCCTGGATTCTTGCCTCTTAATTTCAGGCACCTAAAAGAGATGCTGAAGGAGAAGTCCAGGCAATGGAGAGAGCTGCTTCCAGGTGGCCACTGTTTTTTAGCTTGCTTCAGGCAGCATCAGAAAGTGACCACCTTTCTCGACTGCCCACCTTTTTTCCTAGGCCAGGGCTGGACCATGCTGGGCCTCCTGAGGTGTTTTAAGTGGGCTGTCTGCATCCTGGAAATCCTCTCTTTCCTGCTGTGAACCTGGAAAACACATCCCAGGCCTCAAGAGTTGTTCCTATGAAATAAAGATGCTGGTACTCATAAGAACCTGGCTTTCCTGCTCAGATGTCAAAATAACACATCTAGCTTTTGTTTCACACAGCTACCCACTTGTTTGAAGTTGAGAGCACACACCGAGTGTTAGTTTCCTTCTTTTCTTGTATCAAAGTGTACACCATACGGCTGTAGAAAAGTACCTTTAAGGATAGGAAATCCTTCTTCCTTTCATTGTCTGTCTATCGGACTTGTCATCCATTTGTGTAAACAAATAGGCAATTAAAAAAAAAAAGTAGAAAGTCCTAAGCACTTCATTAACTGTTTTTTTGCCTTTCATTAGACTGCATTTACCTCTTTTTGTGTCATGTAACACTCCTGAAACTTAGCCATGTGGTTCCCTGAGGTATCCAAAACCCATGGAGATTTCAGATACTGGATTAATCAGTGATCCCTTATAGTGCTACATAACCCTGGGCACAGAAGGAGTAGACCCCCAACTCACAGGACATCATCTGGAGGATATGCCCTTAAAAAGAAAATTAAAATAGGAATTCTGAACTCATGTAGACAGATAAGAATGAGTTGTACAGAGGCAGTTAAATGTCACAGTGCTCAAAAGAGTAACTACAAGGCATGTGCCTTTGGGACAGCCAGCCAGGATAAGGAGTAACTGGAACTTGTGCAGGGCTGATGCAGCCTGGAGGAGCACAGGGGACCTTGACTCACTGGCTAACAGCAGCAGTGGGGACTATGGGGTCAAAGGTTTCCACACTGCTCTGAAGTGTGCTTTTTATTTTTCATAAATAGATGGCTATCTGGTTTCCCTCAAGAAGAGCAGAGCATGATTTCACATTCCCAAGGATGCCCACGCGCCTGGGTGTGAGAAGGAAACATCTGTGGACGTGAACAGGAGTGGCGAAGAGTTCTCACTCTGTCCTCGTCTGAGGAAATTTATAGCGAGCCACTCCCGCACTTCTGTGAAAAATGAATTGTGTGCTAACATCCAGCTACTTAGGAATATTTCAGTGCTGGTGTTTTCCATTTGTTTTGCATTTTTTGAAGAGACAAAGAAAATTAATTGGAGGGGCCATAGCGATGCTGGCACTGAGTGTGAGCAATGGGCTGCAGCCTGTCCTGAGATCAGGCTTGTGTTTGGGCTGGGAAGCGTGACCCTGGGCCCCACTGCAGGTCCCGTGCAGGGGTCCTGGCAGGATGATGCCCACACACTGTGTGACCCCCGTGCAGCACCCCGTGCCGTGCAGGGACCTCCGAGCGTTCTCAGCAGCTCCATTCCTGGGAGGGTGTTGGCACAACCGGGGTGTCTTGTGGGGCAGCGGGGGGTAACTGCCCTGCTGCAGTTATGTTGACTAAAGCTGCAGCAAACTAAGTTTCATAAAGAAATAGCTTCTCTTGTCCTCTTTTTCCATGAGATAATGATGGTGATCAAAAACACTTACAGAACCAGAAAACTTATGCAAAGTTATAGGAGTTTTGAACCCTACCTGTGAAGACTGCAGCTTAATAAATGTCTCCTTGGAAATCAACCCCATTGGCCTAATCGGGCAGTCATCACTTTGGAATGATTTCCTTGGAAGAGCTCAGAAGATTTGTCTGTAAAGGATGGCGGGAGGCTGTTCTGTGTTTCTAATCCTGATTGCTCTACGCCATAACAGGATCTGCAACGCTTCCGTTGTTCAGGCGTGTGGTTTGGCAGTTGTTTTTTCTTGTCCTGGCATTTTCTTCATGCTTTTCTTTTTTCCTTACTAGAAACATATATACAGGAAAGAGTATTCTGTTTTATGGAATTGTTGAGAAACTGGGCAAAAATATAATCCATGAGAGTCAGCAGTAACTGACCCCATTCTGAAGTAACTCCAGAGCTGGAAATGTTCCTCAGCTTCAGCTCGCTCTCCAAGTCCTCCAAACATGGCAGCTCTTACAGGGAGACATTCTTCTCATTCCTAGCACATGATTTCTGAGATGAAACATTATTAAATATAATTAAACGTATTTAGCAGACGTGATCTGCCATAGTGCTCGTATCTGTAATAACTGAGGTGCTTAAAAACTGCACTGAAAAATGGAGCCGCATTTTTGTCAAGTGTGATACATGCAACGGTTAGTAATGCCTCTCTCAAACTGAAACTCAATGCCCTACTGTTAAAAATTAGGCATCTGGTATAGTATTCATAGCCAGAAATGTTTTTTCTGCTGTCTGAAAATGGCCTCTAACTTTGCTATGATGATTTTAAAATACACTAGAAATCTCTTTTCCTGCATAGCTATTCATTCTATCTCAAGAATATACAAAAAACAGGCTGGACTCATTTTCTCTACCTTGATCCAAAGATTTTAGCAGGTGGGCTATTTGCCTCACTGGCATTTGGACTCCCCATCATTCTTAATAGGATTATTTGGATAAATAAACTGATCCAGCTTTGGATCTTTGTTAATCACACACCTGAGGCAGATCATGAAGAATTTAATGGAAAGTCGAAAGAGAGCATATATGCTCTGGTAAGAAGTGAGACAGTGTTGTATTACTATAAAAAAGCATCATATTAAGTCCTCTTGGCTAAAAAAAAGAAAAGAAAAAGAAAGGGTTTTGGCATAAAAACAGTTTTGGAAAGGGAAAGTAGGAAGAATTATTATAACTATCCTAATGGCTTACAGATGTTCCAGGTAGGCATCTCTTTTGTTTCAGAGGTATTTCTGCACTGTTTTGCCAATGTTCAAACTCATTTCTCCCTTTGAGGTTAAATCTACCTTAACTATGACTGGGGAAGAGCAGGTTACAGTGTAGCATAAAGCAAAAGAAAGATAAGAAAATCATACAATGAGACAAAAGCTGTTCTCAGTGCAAAGAGGAAAGGAAAATTTTCCAAATGAAATGATGACGCAAAATAGGATGGAAATTCTTCCTCTTCTCCTAGAGGAGTGAATGAATTAACACTGCAAGGGTCGAATGAGTTATATATAGCAGTGATAGATGTCAAAGACAATATTCTGACAGAGGTTCTGAACTATGAGAATTTAGTTCAAGTGGGGCATTTAAACCTGTAAGCCTGCAGGGTGACTGCAGGCAAAGGTTAAACTCCTTTCTGTTGACCTCTGCATCATCTGCTCTTCTCTTCTGCTAGGCTGCCCAAAGCTCCTGTTTGCACAGATTTGCTTGTAGGGCTTCTGGTGAGACGGCCTCGCTGGTCTGAGCCCACAACCAGCCCCGAATGGAGCTGCTTAAGCTACCAGGAGTGAGGGGCTGCCCTCGTGCATGGCGGGCGGTGGGCAGCAAGATGAGGGCCAAAGTCATCTTTGTCATCTTTGCATCTAAGCCATCTTTGCAGCTGGCACAGCTACGTTCATCCTTGGTGTCAGGCTCTGGTGTGAACCTGGCCCAGCGCATTTATCACACTGTAAATGGGAGTTGCTTCCAACCGTTAATTTGAAGAGTGGACATATAGTTTTAATGCTTTTACCAATTCCTTCAGTCAGGATCATGGTAAGACAGTTTGCTTACAGCTTTGGATAAACTAGCTTGATCTATGAGAGTATTTTTTTCTCAAGAAATTCCCTTATTTTGTATATAAAATACTCGTTAAAAACAAGTCAGGTTGTAGAAGAGAGTGTAGGTGACGGTGCATTTTAAAGGTGCAAAGTGGTATATTTTCTCTCCATGAGATGCTATGAGAATCAAATCTAGCAGGCAGGGTGGCATATTGGAGCAGAGGTGGAAGAGATGACCCTGCACAGGGTCATTTTGTTTCCAGACACAACTTTCATCCAGACACACTTTATTATGGTGAAGTTGTTCTGCTTTGGATGAGAAGGGTGTGCAATATATATTCTTTTTTCAGTCAAATATTTAAGAGATGGTTCCCAGTGCAGATGTGAACACTGTGTACTAATTGCTGTTAATACTGACTCTGCCCATGTCTTTGCATGAATTATTTCATTTCTTTGTGTGTGTCTCCATCTATGCAATGTCTTCCTCACAGAGACATAGTGAGCATTTGTTAGCTAATATTTACAAAGTGTTTTGAAGACAAAAATACCAATTTTGCCTCGATGACTCTGAATTCAATTAATGGGGTTAGGAGGGCATTTTTGTAGTCTGACCTGTAGTCTGGGGCTGCAATAACCATCCCACAAATATAAATGCATCATTCATAACACCCTTCATGCCCAGCTGTTGTCTGCTACTTGTTTTCTTTATAGCTCTACAGGGTCACTGCCTGTAAACTGTCTATGAACACCTAATCTTTTACAGAAATTAAGGAATAAATTATATTCATTTTTATAAAATTGTATATTAGAAATGAAAAGTTTTTGCATGAACTAGTATTGGCACTCTAGTTGGCTATTTGGTGATTTTTGTTTTTCTGGGAGTTCTGATTCAAATAATCTAAAGCCCTTCATTTCCCAGAAAAACATCAAAATCCTAGTTGGAACAGAGAACACCATTAAAATAAAATAAGATTGAAATTCATACATTTATTGTATGCTGAATCTCTGGAAGACATTGGCAGGTATTGTCGTAAATGTCTTTTCTGAGCTTCCAGACTACTACACCCAAATAATGTACCTCTGCCTTTTATGCTGTAATTTAGTATGCTACAAGCAATAGGAGTCTTGATGAAAGCTATTGAAAAGTGTGAATGCTCATAACAAGCTGACTAGAAGTCCTATATACTGCTGAACTCTAGATTTCCATCAACGAAACTGAAGTCACTGTGCCCAAAGTTGGTTGGTAACATGGTTTTTTGGCCTCTTTGGCAAAAAGAGGTGCAGTGCATTGAAAGTGTTGCATATCCTAATACTGGAAACAACCAGGAGCTGGGTTAACTTTTGGAGGAGTGCAACACGGTTCCTTGACATACAGTCCCTGTGGCAATGTTAATTAAGTGTTACACATCTTGTCCATTCCTCCTTTTCCCATGGAGGAGATAGAAGGAAAACCAACTGGGTGCCTGGCCTGGCATGAAATGGGCCATGAAGAACTGGATGAGGCAATTTACCCTCACCAGGAGGAATTACCCTGCCACGAGCAGCTGCTCATTGACTTTTAATAAGATCTATACAGGAGCAGGGGAATGCAAAACCAGCTGTGAAGGGACGGACTTTTGGCTTTGCTGCCATCTAGCAGAAGGTAGATGGTCTGACACCCATCCACCCACCAGGATAGAGAGGGAAAGTGGATTCTTGAGATTTATGGAGGTTAAAGGGGATTTTTCCTGGAGTCTGAGATGGCCATTCTGGACTAAGGCCTCTGCAGTTTACTAAGTGATCGATAAGTGGTGGCTTGGTTTTGGAAGAGCTGTCGATAGGCTGCTATTCCCTCCTGCTTGTGTTTACTTTCTTTAATAGGAAAACTCTCCTTCGAGTGCAGAACAAGTCAAGACTCTCTCACATCACATGAAAAAGTGAACAGGGCATCATTACCTCCTTGGTGCCATTGTGGTGAAGGAGGTATGGGACCGAAGATAAAAAGAGAGAAAGGTTTGACTTTAGTTTAGACCTTTAGTCTCTTCAGCAAGAGCCCCAACGCCAGGCGTGTGGAACACAGACCATACTCTTCATAGGGCACTTTAAAGAGCTGCCTTGTTGCATTTTGGCTGCAGATGGGTCCACAAGTCACTCATGCCACTTCATGCTGCTTTCTGCACCCCCCCCCTTTTTTTTTTTTTTTCTTTTAGCGGTAGAGAGATAGTGGAAATTTTGCGCACTCCTACTTCGGATGGGGTGATCAGTACCATAATACTGGAGTCCTTCTTTGAAGCTGGTCCTTAGAGGCTACCCTTTCCTTACATTTCATTCCCATATGGTTGGTTCCAGAACTTCTACAGGTTCCCTCCTGTTATCAGTCTATCTTTGAGGGGAAATTTGAGTCCACCAGCTTTTTTCCTATTTTCTGAGCACTGGATTCCTGGGGAGAGGACAGCCCTCCTTTTGTGTACAGAGCACATTCAATAATAATTCATAATAATAACCTACTTGGTCTAGGTTTAGTCAGGCTCATGTTAACAAACTTTAGCTTCTAAAGCATTTCTAACAAGTCCTTAAGTCATTCTCAGATTATACTGCTTTCTTATTTGAATGATCTTGAACAAAGCTAAGTTACATAATGATCATGTTAAGGTTCTAAATTAGTTTCCTTTCCTGTAATTATTAATCCTCCGGCTTCCTCTTTCTTGCAATCTCATTTTCTCCTGCAGTGCATTGTGCTTTCAGGGAGGTAGATAACTAGATCTTGCAGACAGTCATTTATGATCTGTGTTCATTAGTTCATGCCCAAAGGAAGCTAAGCAGACTCTACTCTGATTTTCCTTTGGTTCAGTGGAAAGTGAACATTTATTATGGCTTTGTTGCTGAGGAAATGTTCAATTGCTAATGTAATACAGGCCACAGGTTTGCAGAGAGACATGCTTCATGTTCTGGAACAACAGAATTCACATGTATCCTCAGCAGGAGGAAAAAACTGCTAAATACGAGTAGAGGTCATTGAAATGTGCTTGTGAGGCTAACAAACTTTATGAGAATGGTGTAATTATGCCCGAAATAAGGATTAACCACATCACTTAGAATGAAAATTAAGGTTTAAAAGAAACGGAGGCAGCTTAAGGTACAGAAATGTAT
>NW_010579921.1:0-61922 GCF_000705375.1 Tinamus guttatus
AAAAAGAACAGTGATGATACAGTATAATACCGTTGATTTAGAGAAACACAGAAATGAATGAGATTCCCAGTTCTTTTTTTTCTCTTGCAGATTCATTTATCTCTGTGAGTGACCACATCTACAGAGGAATCGGCTTCAGCTACTTCTATCCATTTAAAGTAAAAAAAAAAAAGCAGAGAAGAAACCTCAAAGTTGATGACCATCACTGTCTTCCAATGAAAAATCTTTTTCCTTCCACAAACAATAGGCACAAAATTCTGTGATCTCCACTAATCTTCACTCAAGTAAAATTCCTATTAAATCTAATTAATTAAATTAATCTAATTAAATCTAAAACAGAAAGCTAATTCCCCAAAACTGAAGTATTATACAAAAAATGTTTCAAACCCCTGCAGTTGCAATAAGGTCATCTAGAAACACCTCTGCAATGACTATACTAGTTTTGTGCAATAGAATTGCAGATATATTTATACAGATACAGACACAAATCAGGCTAAAATTATTCCTGAAGTTGATCTGAAAATTTTGGAATAAATATTTTAGATTAATAATTAAGCTAAATAAATGTAACTAAGCTAAATGGATTTAGCTTTAACTCCAGAAAAGCCAAAAGAAGGGCACTTCTGGCAGATAGGACTTGTCTACACATAGGATTTCCTATCATCTCTTCTTGTTTTTTTAAATAGGATAATGATTGCAGAAAAGATCCAGGAGATAATTTTTTTGTTTTCTTCCCCTCCATGACTCTTCACATGGCCCTCTGTAAATTCCTTAATCTCAGTCTATGTATTTTTTTTTTAATAAATGATTACAGCAGCAACTCAACCTCACAAAAGGTGCTGCACAATTTAATTAATGTTTAAGAGTATTTGGTGATTTTTAGGGGATGGAGAGTCTAACTAACTACAGTGTGACTCTTACGCTGCACACTTGCACAACCAAGGCAAAACCATTAAAAGAAACCTCACTCAGTAGGACACATAATAAATTAATCTGAAAAAAATGTAGCTCAGATGCCACTCAGCTTCTGCAGGGAGGCTATAAAGACCGTTGTGTTTTTGTGTATATGTATTCAAACGCAGAGCAGTACACTGCTATTACTCTTAGTACTCCCAGGTATTTTCCTTTAACCAGCAATCAGGTGGATTAATGGCATGTTGCTTCATTACAGCGGGTCACGTGTCCCTTCACAGGAAAATACAAAGCACTTCGCTAGCAAGACTCATTAAGAAGGGAAGCAGCCAGATTCAAGGCTAGCTCCTGCCCAGCACACCCAGGACGCAGCTGCGGGCGGCGAGGAGGGGTGAGGAAGCTGGATGCCATCCAGCAGCGCTCGCCTGCAGCCAGTGCTGTCCTCGGGAGAGCGTGACAGGATGCAGAGCAGATCCCCACAAAAGACTTCACACAGTTTTTCACATTAACTTGTGCTTCCTAAAGCACAAAAGAAGGTCTCGCTGTCGAGAAAATGTTAAATTAATAAGTGCATTTCTCAGTCCTTCCTGTGTTGCTGTTTCTCACCTCCTCTCTTAGCCCCCAACGCAAGCTGCTAAAAAAAAAATGTAGTACAAAATGCAAAAACACTATGCTAAAGACCTGAACCTGCTAAATGTCTCAAGTCAAATGAGCAAATCCTGGGGATGCTCATTTTGTAGTTCAAACCTGCAGCAGCTCCTACAACCAGTCTGCAAAGCACTCCTCAAAGCTGCCATAACACAATGAGTATTTTAGCATTGGTAGGGCACGACCATTACAGCTGTCATAACCAGCCCTACTTTTATCATGGTTATTGGGTGTGACAGAAAAGCCATGGGAAATGACTTCAGAAAACCAGCAGACACGGACAAGTGGCACGTTTCCCACCCCTAATGCAAAACATGCAAATCCACTATAGGCCTACTCTTTATGTACCATGCTGTCTGTCTTGTGATATTGCTATTTGTGCCGTTTCTGTCATACATTGCAACACAGATGACTGAATGCTACGACCCTACTGAAAGTGCAGAAGCTTTGACCTCTCTGAGTCTGGATTTATGCACTCTGCCTCCTTTTAGGGTTCTGTTATCCTAAGGATTTTAGTTCTGACCCAATGCCAATTCCATGGCATGCTTCGTAGTGCCAATGTTGTGAATGAAAAAGTACTCTACAGCAGGTGGGGTAACTAACATATACCCAACTCCACAAGCACCCATTCTTTTTTCTGTATTCTACTTCTTACTAGAGGACTCTCAGTAACCAGAATCAGATTTTAAGACTTTATGATGAGCCTCTAATCCTAGAAATAGCAAAGCAACAAATACTGACATAAAATGGTTATAAGACAGGAAAGGGATTTGGCTGAGCCTGTCAGATTGCTAGAACTAACTAAAACTAACTTGTCTGCCTTGGTGCATGCCAGGAGGGTCTGGTTCATTTTTTAAGCATAACAGTTTTGAAGGACCAGTTATCCTATGTGGTGCAGTCATTGCTGCTTCGTGCTTTAGGGATAGGTTCTGGGCTCCTTAATTGCAAATTCTGTACTCTTAAATCACTTCCAGAATAAGAGATAACACATTATGAACACAGTGTGCAATAAGGTTGCACAATGAGGTTTTGGGACCTTTCTGCAGTGCTAGATGAAGAAGTTCGAGTTTCCTTCCCTACCGAATTTGCAGCGGAAACGCACACCACCACACCACGCCAAGCCAAGGACGGCACTAGCAGCATTCAAGCTGAATGCTGGGCTGAACAGTCACATCTTTAGATGTTTTGTGACGAGGAAAGGAATTTGGCATACATGAAGGGAGAAGCTGTTCCAGCCATGAGGGGCAGCCTGAAAGGCTAGATCAGCACACAATGAGAGCAGTCACATAGGAAGCAAAGACAAACTGGTGAGAAAGGGAAGGGTAGGGGGAAAACCAGGATAGAGAGGTTGGGCCAGTCCTAGTTGTGATCTGCTGTAAACAAGGGTGGACAGGCATAAGTTACGAAACAAACCTACGGGGAATGACTCTGAAAAGCATCCGCTGCACAAGTCAGGCACACTGGGACAAACAGTCTGGTTTAAATTATTTTTAGTCCTGCACCACAAACATTTGTGCACCGGTGCTGAACGTTTCCTGTATCTATTAAAGCAGAGCAGGCCTCAGCCTATGTAACACCCATACTGAACCCATGACCTTTTAAGTTATGTTGTCAGGCAGGGAGGGCTGGAGCAATGTGAAGCAAGAACTAACATCCGACTGGCAGAGCACAATGGCCCCGCTGTTGAGTTTGGGTGCACTTGCCCAAAACTGGATAAAATCCTCTGAACAATGTGAAGACCTTTAGAAATGTCAAGTCTTTCTGGCTCCGGGCACTTGTGTCTGAAAGCTCCTTAAAGAGCAGTGGGGTCCAGATGGAAAAAATGTATTGCAGACTGCTTGTGGAGGAAAAGGAGCAGGGGCAAAACACAGTGGGCAAAACATGCCTGGGAAATGAGATTTTCACAGAAATCTGGGAGATTTTAGTTGCTAAATAATTTTGGAATCATACAGTTGTTGCGAGTAAGTGACTTAAGGCTCTGTTCTTAGTTGAAAGCTAAATTTCCTACTTATTGTCTAGCTACCTTGAGGGAGGCTAAACAGAATGAAAGCAGTGGTGGTGCTGAGGAAATATTCATTAAATATATTGCTTTTCAAGTTGAGGGCAAATAGCCAATGAAATTTGGCTTGTGAAATTAATGTGGTTTTGTCAGCATATGGTACCACTCAGGGGACATGAAGGAGAGTTTTTTGTTACATATGTACATGTACGCGTGACAGGCAAGGAAGCTGCAATGAGAAGACTGAAGTAAAAATAGATGTTTCCTGTAAATACATTTGAGTAGAGGAAATGAAGCAACGCTGGAACTGTTCAACATGTCCATTAGTAAAACTAATCCTCCTTGCAAATTTCAGTCTGGACCTTACAGGCTGCACACTCCGAACTCCCCTTGGCAGAAATGCTAACGCACAAAACAGCAAATGCATGAAGAAAACACTTTCTCGCTGAAGATGCTCCATCAGTTTCATCACAGTCTTGCACCCAAATTGATAAACCACTCCACTGGGAAACAGTTTTCAGGCTGAATTGTTTGTGAAGTCACTCATACAAAATATTTTTAATCACAATTCAAAAGTTTGAAAAAAACAAAAACTCATCTAAAATAAAAGCTTACTGAATGTTAAGAATTAGTATATAGCAACTTCCTGAAAAAAAAATGCTCCTTGTTTAGTAAACCATTTTTAACTGCCTTTTTTTTTCCTTAAGAACAAAACAAAACAAAATCCTCCACTAGTATTTAATCGGGAGTTTGAAAAAACTACTATTAGGTCATGCTATGTATGAACTATTTAATTTGACTATTTATTGATAATTATTCTTGGGCTATAAACAACATATATGTGTATTTTCAAATTGCTAATCTAAATCTAATCTAATCTAATTAGTAATCTAATCTAAAAGCAAGTAGCATGTTAAACAAACAAAAAAAAACAAATATGAGTAACATTCTCCCTGTTTTAACCACTACCCAAAAACATTTGGGATTTTCACAAATTGTCCGTGTACTCATGATGAGTAATTAACTGTTTCAGTATTCATATATTAGGATCTTGATAAAGCATCAGCTAAAAGAGGCTTCAAAATTATTGAGCAAAGTCACTGGTAGTTTTACTATTAATGGGAAAGGAAACAAGGTCAGGCTGCCTCCAGCATGGAACAGATGGTTAGTAAAATGAATCACAACCCCAACGATGATCTTACATGGATGGACTCAACCCACATCCATGCTCCAAAACTCCCCCGCACTCCACTGGTGCTCCCAAAAGCTTTTTGCTCTTCAGTCAGAGTCAGCTATTAAAACAAGGTAACTCCATTGCTTGCTTTCCCAGTATACCCTCAGAAAAAATTCTACAGATTTTGGCACAGTCTCTACAAGCTCAAGATTGTGAACATGGGGAAGGCACAAGGTACAGGGGGAAATCTGAGCAAATGAGGTCTGCTGCCCTGATCCACTAGAACATAACCATTCAAGAGTTGTAGGAGATCTTTGCGCTAAGCAGTTTAGTTCAAGTAACTGCAGTAACTTCCTTGTAGTTAATCCCTCCATTTCTGCCCATTCCCAGTTGCCCGCAATTCCAGCAGTTCAGAGAGGCCTGCGCTGTCACTACACTGTGTTGTAGAAACAGAACAGTGATCTGGGATTGTCCCTGTTCTTCTGATAGATCTTGTGCTGCTGGATGAGCAGTCCAAAAACACTCCATCTAAATCTATGACACATGCAGGTAAAATGATACAACTATCTCTTGCAGTCACATTTTCCTTCGTTCCTTGTATCTGTTGTGAACTCATATGGAACCAGAAAGGATTCAGACTTTTTTTTTAAATAAGGAGAAGAAATCATAACATAACTGAGAGAAAAATCACAACAATATGAAGTAAGTTGAACACCATACACCATTCCTTCATGGTCTGATACTTTTCAATCTTGAATCAAAGATGGAAAAGCAAAGTATAGGAAAGCTGGGATCACTGGTTCTTCTACCGGCAAAGCAAGTTCTGCTACCTGATGTGAAAGTTATTTGCCTCCAAAACTAGCCACCATGTGTGACCAGAAATGCACATCCCAGCGAGTTACAACACCAAAAGACAAGCCTCCAATTATTATCGAGAAAAGATTTTCATTAAAAGGCTTTTTTATTCCAAGTCCTCAGAACATTTTGAAAAATTACAACAGAAAAAGAAGAAAGTTCTTTTTAAAAAAGGAAATGATAATAAACAAACAAACATCTTCCTTGGGCAGAATAGTCTTTAAATAGTCCTCTGCCCAGCAGAGATGTCTTAAGAATTCTCTTTAGCAGTTTTGGAGGTTGTATGCATGAAGAAAAGTCAGTCTTATACACTCATTTTTACTGCCCTATTTATATTTTATTATTTTGTTCCCTTTAATGAAATTTAGAATTAATTCCAGACTGTCATGTGACTACTGGCGGCCTTTGGCTTATGTTTCCTTCTGATTATCGTTGCCTCCTGCCACTTCATTTATCAAATGCTGCTACATTTGCTCATCAAACATTTGAGCAGTATCACTATCCATTATGTTGCAGCTCTGTAGACTGACATTCACTTAAAAAATATGGGATGGAAAACAGAAAAGTAATCTTTTTTGCAGAGATTCTAGTAAATAGGCATTAATCTAGTTTGAAGGTCTCATTATTTAAGTCACGATCTCCTTTTGGTTCCAGGCAGATACATGCAAAAAACTCTCAACAGTATATCTGATGGTTCTTGTAGGATGCCCACAAAAAGGCCAGGAGTCTCCTGAAAGTGTATTCATTATTCACAAGTACGCACTTAGATTCAACACTTGCTTGTAGCATGGCCTGTGCAGAGTTCACCGAGATTTGAAATTTCATTTCTTTTAGTGAACAAAAGTCATAGGATCGTTTCAGTTCTGGGTCGGCCATGTACAACTCATTGAAGAAAGAGTTTGTGCAAATGCTACAATTAAGTAGTGGGTGTAAAAAAAAAGGGCAAAAAAAAAAAAAAAACATTGCTGTTTGCAAGACAGAATACACACCACACACAAAAAGAGGTGTCAACACAGTAAAAACAAATTTGCTTAAAAATCACAGCAAACACTAACAAAATATTGGTTCTGTGTGTGTAACGTCCCAGCTCTATTACTATGGTTGCAAATCCTACTCACCTACTGGGCTGTGGAGTAATACGTTACATCAGATGCGTGCCAGAAGTCCAGCACTGCTGCTAATGCTGGTGGCTGGGGGGATACTGCCCACGAGAGTGTGTGGCTGTTCTAGGAAAGGCGTGATCCTTAGGAGGAAATTGGGTCTGCTCAAAGTCCCACCACTGAGACCCTCTCCTCTTCACTGGGAAGTCACATCCTCACCCCCACAGATTTCATGACCCAGGCACTCCGGACTGCGACTCCTGGCCTATTCCTGCATCTGAAGACCACATCGCTGTTGTGCAGGTGCTGTTGACTCCTGTCGTTTTGATTCTTGCCCTTTGCTTTTCAGGTCCACCTTGCAAGCCAGCATCATATCTCTCAAAGACCTCTAAATAACCAGCTGGTTTCTCCATTCTACAAGCTGATACCAGAGCTCCCACCTTTCTGAAGGACCATCTCTCTCTGCTTTCTTTGCTAAGGGTTCATGATCTCTCTTTGGATTCAAATCCTGATGTAGACATGATTTAGTCATGATTTTTTTGGTTTTGTTTTATATAGTTAGGTTTCAAAATGCCCTCCATCTTTCAAGAATATCTCCAGCCTGCATTTTTTGAGATGTGCAACTACAATACTAGTGCAGTCCTGTTAGTGCGAAATACAGTGGTGCCCAAGAATTTCAAGACAAACAATACTAATGTCTATCTTCCTCTTCTGTTTCTTTACACATCACCAGCCTTTATGGAAGTTCAGAGAACATCTGTAATCTGCACCTAGAGTGAATTGAGAGGCAAGGGCTAGTCTCAAGGAAGAAGAGGAAAAAAAAAAAAAGAAAATAAGAAAAAGTCTGGTTTGATAGCCATGGTGGTAACATGCTAAGAGTAAGTGTAACAATTGTACTCCTGTCCTGGCTACTTCTATCTCTAAATAAAATAAGGTCCATGGATGTTATGGTGTTTTAGAGAATTAGCCTCTCCTACAGGAATAGTTCTTAGCCATAGCTACCCTTGGTACCAATGGGACAAGTTTCTGCTGCTTTTTACTTTCCATGGACCAAGAAAAAAAAAGTTATTAGAAAGCTACTTTAGAGCTGTCCACATTGAGTATCTGCTGACAGTAAATTTTAAATTCCCACAGGCAAACGTGAGAGCCATAAGTGCTTGATGGTTCAGCCAATTAGTGGAAGGGGGAAAACAGGTAAGTAAAAGAAATAATATTATTTGAGTTTTCTGAGTAATCAGAGCTAACAACCTAGTTCAATACTAGAATATTTGTAATCAGTCTACAGAGTGAGAAGAAAAAATATTTTTATTGAACACATTTGAATAATGGATAAATTTAAGGAAACTGTAATCTGTTTCTCTGAGCAGAAAAGCAGGCTAAATTAATTGAATAAATTATTCATTGTAATTTATGGTCTTGAGTCGGCTACTGTCTCTGTATATATACATTCATTTTTCTGGCATCTCTTCTGAGCTTGCTAACAAGGATACCAGTTAGTTACAAAGGCACTGGTGGTTTTATTTGGATTTACTCTGAATTTCCTGCTTTATCTGGTAAAATACCAAAAGGAAACAGATTTTTCTATTTCAACCAAAATCCAAAAATACCAGGAGTTTAATAAAATAAATTAATAGCTAACAGCCAACATTCACGAGATTTACAGCCTGATTCTTTAGGGAGAAATCTGAATCCATTTCAGCAAGTGCCCGGGCTTTGGTGTAGGTATTTAGAATGAGCCTTTGAATGCTCCTGTGGAACTTCTGGTGTTTCAGTTTGTGGCCATTACCTCTAGTTCTGTCGGTGGCCACCAGTGAAAAGAGGCCAGCACCATCCTCCTCACTGCCTCCCTTGAGGTACTTATAGACACTGATCAGGTCCCCTCTCAGCCTTCTCTTCTTCAGGCTGAACCGGCCCAGCTCCCTCAGCCTTTCCTCACAGGGCAGATGACACACTCAAAGTGTTGGCCAGGATGGCAACAAGCCATCTTGAAGATCTGCAGGTTTTTATTTTCTTTACTGCATGACCTGTGATTTGCTGGATCATTATTCAGCTAGAGTTTTGTTGCTATGTAAAAACTAGAGGGACCCAGTACTGCTTGGTGAAGGACAGATGCTGAGTTGTTTTTATTTCCTGCTTTAGAGTCTTTTAGTTACTTGCTCTATGCCTCCAGTGACAGAAGAGCCGAAATATTCCCAATTTATACCATATAGACAATATGTTATGAGCCCCCCAAAAATCTGATTCTTCACTACATTAGTGCTGATTTTCAGTATAATTAATCCCTGTAGTCTAAATGGCATGCAACTGGATACTGACCCTTCTTTTTCAGCTTACCAGATACCCTTGCTGAAACAGCATGGTTCTATTTCAGCTGTCTTTTATTTTGCAATCCAATAAACTGAGAAACTGGCATTCCACATATGCTGTGGTTCATCAGCCGTCTCTATAAATCTTGTTCTGAAGAATAATAAACACCACACTTCTCACTGTATGAACATGCAGTTATAAATAATACAAAGCCAGAGGACTGTGATTCTGCAGTTTGCCCCATACAAAATAAACAATTTCAGGCTCTCTTTACCCACTTTTAATTATTCTTTCAGGTATATAAAGCTTGCTCATCTCTTCACCCAGCTGCCTCACATATGCTAAACTTACTAGCTTGTAATTTCATTGCCATGAGCTGATGCAGTAATATTTATATATTTAGCTAATAACTACAGGAGAGGGAGGGAAGGGAGAGGGCAGCTACTTAAATGACAATCAGATGCATCAAGGCCTTCAAGGACAATGAAAGTCTACAAATCAAAGAGTGAGTGGAGCCGTGCATTTACAATTTTTTCCTCTTTTCATAATCATAGAGCAAAATAGCTCGTTTTCCACTGAAATAGGAAAGTGGCAAGCCTCTAATTCTGAGAAATTCATCTGTAAAATGCTTTTTTGAAATCTAGAATATTAATTTAACCTGCAGGTACTATAAGTGCCAAACAACACTGCTTTTTATAGAGTTAGAGCTGAAAGATAACTTCTCAAAATGCAATTTTGTATGAAACTGCCTTACTCACTTCAGCTACGGATTTCAACCGTCAGGGTTACCTTAGCTAGCATTCAGAAAAACATGCTTAAAGTACAGACAGTAAGAAATCCATCAGTTACAGCAGGGAAAAATTACTCATGTGTGCTACAGAGTTGTTGTATCAGTTCAATGTCACGTTTGATGCAGGCGGTCTGGAGAAAATAACTAACATTTTTAATAATAAAAATAACTAATGTAAGAAGTCAAATCTGGATGGATAAAGCCAGTCTCCTAAACCAACTTACATACCGAGAACCTGAAAAAAAAACCTGCAGTTATACTAAGGAAGGACAACGGAACTGATGTCAACAGGAAGCACTCAGCACCTTCAGAAATCAAAGCACTTCAGTTTTGGTTGCTTAAGTAGGAATTTGTGAACATATACTGGGTCTCCCTCAGCTGAGCAATAATGTGCAAGAGGGCAAGCTAGGTTTTTAAACATAGCCCATACACAGAGACATCTATCTGAGATCTGCAAAGAGCTTCATATATTGTGCGTTTCTTTTGCTGCAATTGATTACCCCTGTTTGAAATATGCAATCCTTTGCTAACCTGTTGCATTGCAGGGGTCTATGTCTTGGTAATAAATACTGCTTTATTTTTGTGTCCAACCATTTAGGAACACAAGAACAAGTAGAGTTTGCAATACACAAACTGACACTGCCAGAAAGCATGCAGTACACTAAAATCCTACCATCTCCTCTCTAGAACCTTTGTTCAGCAAGGTATTTATGCACATGAGTAGTTGCAGTGACAGCACAGCTCCTCATGCTCTGAATTCGGCATGTATTGAAAAGTGCCACTACATATGTCCCTCAGGCCAAAAGGATGCTTGCAAGGAAGCAACAAGGAAGGATGACCACAGCCCACTGCAACCCAAGGACTGGAAGTTTCTCCACAGAACCTCGTAGATGAGGAATTTTCTGCAGGGATTTTCTCCCCCTGTGATGAACCAACATATTCATCTATGTTACCATGTGGTTGCTTGCCCCAGAGTGTGTACTTGAGTAAGGACACTGGCTAATCCATGACTACCCAAGCAAGCTTCTGTATTATTTCACTCTATGGGAGAAAGAAATAATATTTATTTCGCTTAACACCAAATAATAAATAAATAAATAAATAAATAAATGCTTGTCCATAAAAAGGCCTCTGTTAACCTCTTAAAAAAACAAACAAGCATGGATTTCTAAACAAAATCATTCACATTGTCCTTCTCGTCTTGGCTAGTAATACTTGTCAACTTTAGTATGAATGTGCATATTGTTTTAGTCAGGACAAAGAACTAGCAGAAAATAACATCAATACCACTGCTGATCTGTTACTGCTTCCTTCAAATATATATTCAACAGCACGTTGAGGAATCCATATGCGGGAAGTACAGCTGTCCATTTACAGATCACCATGCTGAACATGGAAAAAAGATTCAAGACAATATGGTGCCAATGACAGTTTCCAAACACTACCATGCCTACTGCATCTCTAACTCTGCAGGCACACTGACCTTAGTGGTGCTTTTTGAGAGATAGCGCTATAGCCCTGATCCAATTGCTACTATCTTTAAGCTATCTGTAAAAAATTTTCCGCTTGAATCAAAAAGCCAGGTGACCAGATGTGCAGGACACTTAGGACCAAACTCTAGGTAAAGATCAGAAATAATACCTAAAGGGTCACTCTCAGTGCCCTCATTTTGTCCTGTTTCAAAGTCATTTTACAAGTGCTGAACAAAAGAAAATGCAAATAACTCTGCTAGAAATCAGCATGACACAAGAGGTCAAGGAAGAACAATCTTAAAGGTTAGCATCCTTTTTTTTCAGTGCTAAGACCTGCTGGTATGTCTCTCTAGCAAATACATCTGTTCCTAAACACTCTGCTGGAAAGCATCATCACTCAAATTAATATATTCAGGGAAACAAAAGACAAGAGAAAAGAGGAAGACTCTTATAAGTCAAGAAAGGACACAGCATTGATTATCAGGATGTGGCAGCTTCTGGTCGCTAAGCTTTTAATTCACTATTTGAGTTTGTAGATATTTTCAGCAGTGTATGTGACTCAGCTTGCTATTCAGAAGTTCTAGATGTACCTATTTTTTATTTTTTTTTCTTTCTTTCTTCTTCCTTTTCTCTGGGGAAACAGACAAGATAGGAAACCTTCTGAGGCCATCGAAAGGGGGATTTTCTTTCCCCACCAACATTATTACTGACTCTATCTCTACTAAATATTCTGTCTCCTGATATTTATAAGCCTGGTTGTTGCTAGCATAGCTTTTGCACTACTTTCCTTGACAAATGAAGACTAGGAATTATTCTGAGAAGCGAGTTAGCAGAACCACCCAAGTGCAGCAAATATACATTAAATAAAGGCTTTATTGACATAAACATACAAGATGGAAAACTACAGCAGTACCTACCTCACTGACAGGTCAACGGCTCAGGGTTTAAAGGCATAAAAACAAGAATGAGAACAGCCGATAAGCTGTGAGACGCCACACTTGAACCTTTCTGCACTCCGGACCCACAGATGTCCTCTCTTCAGACTGCATAAGGCGTTGCACTGCCTTTTGGAGAAACTGATTCCTCTCCACTCACAACACAGGCAGCCTAGGAACTCAAGTCTCTTACCTTGAGCATGTACTATATTTGAATCACTGAGGAACTTTATGCTCTATCTGTAGCTCTACAGGTTTCAACAACAGAATCAAGCAACATCCTGAATGTATCCAGCTTTCATTCGCCCTGAACCACCTTGGGGTGGTTCTTCCTACACTACTGCTTGCAAGTGGGTTTATGAATTAGTTTCCACAGTGGAGGAAAGCTACCTCTTCCTTGGTGCATAGCTTTTGTGCCAGCTGGTATTTAAGTTTAACATGAAGGCCCCAGAACTGAGACTGGGAGACCAAAATACAGGGGAGGAGATTGGGCTGAACACTAACAAGGAACAAGCCTGGGCAGTAACCCTCAAAAAGTATGTCAGATGTGTAAATTTTGCTGATGCTTTTGCTCAGTCAAGGCAAGAAGGAACCTAAGAATGTGACTTGCTTAGAAGGAAGGACCTTAGAAGAAGGACCAAAGGCATTAAGACTTTGGCTCATATTCCTCTTTTTTCCCCCTCTTTTCAAAGAACAAATATAAGTTACAGAGGTCATATGGGATGCAAGAATTAGGCAAGGCAAGGATTTGAATCTGTTTTCTACACTGCTGCTACCAAATCTGGCTGGAATTATTTTTCTGTAAAAACTCTAAAAGCCTCTAAAAGAAATTCTAAGAGCCATTCATTACAGAGCTACAGGATCAAATATTCCCAAAATGGCACATGGCAGAATTTCCAGAACTGCATAAAACATCTCAGAACTATCCAAAAATGACCCACGCTTGCTGAGGAAGGTAACATGCTTTTGTGTAGATATTAGCATTAGCAGCAGCAACTGAATGGAAAACACCCAAACAAATGAGGAAAAAAAAAAAAGAAAAAAAGGCAAGCCAGGGCAGCATACCTGGGGGCAAAGGGGAGGAGGAAACAAAATCAAAACAAAAAAGGAAAAAAGAGTAAACCTTTTATTGACAGAGATGGCATTGATTCTGTGAAATTAGTCTGTTGTTTGAACAGAAGGAAAACTTCATACCAAGTGGGAAGAGAGAGACTGTGAACAGCGTAAAATGGAGTGGCAGAGCTTGGAATTTCCCCATTCGACTTCCTTCCCAATAACAACAAAAGAAAAAAATGCAGATTTCCAGAGCACCAAACACATTGCTAATTAGTAGTATAATTTGTGCTGCCTTTAATGATGGCTTATTCTGCTCTGGCTGTCAAGAGAAGAAAACAGGAAGGGCATTTGGAAACCTTATAAATAAAACCCACACTTTTAGGGCATTTGGGCTTGAAAAATGTATAGCTATTGATGGATTAAAACATGCACACACAACTCCCGTAAACATCCAAAGAATAATAGATGGAAGGAAACAGGGTAATAAGAGAGTGAAAGATTTTGTTTATAGACTTGACTGGTTGACTAGGGTATAATTATGGGATCTGATTCCAATCCATCCTATGTAAAATAATTGGTGTGTACAGGAGACGGATTTGCTCGTAATAAATGGATCTCCTCATGATGAAGCAGAATGATATTGGTGTGAATGCACTAGAATGACAGCATAATTTAGCAGGAGTGATGCTGGAGGGTGGACGTTATTAGCTTCGGCATTTCTGGAGGTATGTTACATTTGCAGGCACATCTTGCTTCCACAGAAAAGGTGCACAAGGCAAAACGAAGCAGCAGCTTTATACATCAGGAGTTTCAATAGAATTAATTAGACTGCACTCATCTTTCAGCAGCTGTGCTGCTGCCAAGGCGTGCCAGGTGCTGCAGAAAGAAAGGTGGTCAATTGTGCTTCAGACAAAACTGTTTGTGTCTTTTTGGTGTGGAACAGGTAAGCAGAAGAAAGATAACCCTACACCTTGACTGTTCCCCCAGGGCCAAGCCAACCAAGGCAAGCAAGAATAGAAGTCCATCTACTGCTTGTGAGGGCCATAAAGGACCTGAGCACAAATTTGGTTATTTTTCACTTCTTTCATTTCCATTTTCTATGTACTTTACTCAAAATAAATAAATGAATAAAGAAAAGTTACAGTAATATCAGGGTTGTTTTGTTTAGTGTCAGTGGCTATTAGACTCAGAGAGGTAGTCTCTTCCTTAAAGAGTATCCCTGGTCCACTACAGCCCATGAGTAAAAGAATCTTCAGAAATGAACCTAGCGGAGCTTTAAAATTCCCTTTTTACTACTGAAAGTTTGAAGTGTGTTCCATGCACATGCTGCTACCAGCATTGATGTGCATTCATGAATACTCTCTGATGAATTCGGTATTCTAATCAGAAACACAATTCCTCAATTCCAATCAGTTCAGATTTGCTTTCAGTTAACAGTATCCAAGCATGTTATCGAATATACCTTGTCTATCTCCACATCACTGACCCTCTGGCAAAGACCCTACCAATTGTCCTGTACCAACTGACCTTAGTTTGGAACTAAAGACATGGAAACAGTCCTTGCAAATAAGGAAGGTGATAAAAGGGCAAATTAGCATTCCAGTGCTGCTTCTACTACTTCTTTTTTTTTTTTTTTTTCCCCCTGCCAGTAGTGGGCAATGTTATAGAAATCAGAAATAGATTTAAATTTGAGCCAATGTAGTGGATCAAACCTTAGCAGAAGAGATATGACCCTCTGGTTATATGGCCTCCTGGGTAGCCCCCTTTTTTGTGTACTGTTGTATGATGGGGACTATCTTGAGTAAGGTTTTTTGGGTGTTGTGGGTGAAAAGGAATAGATATTGTCAGCATTATGTTCACAGATACTTTAGTAGATGCAGTACAAAGAAGTTTCCAAGTATAGGAAATCCAAAAGTTAACTGTTCTGCAGTCTGTGATAATTAGTATTACTAGTACTCTAGTGAAAACAGTGACAGTGAGTTGCTGAGCAGAGACTTGCAAAGAGTCACCTCAGGGAAAGACAATGTTATTTATAACTATATTCAGTGGAAAGAAATAACAGGGTGTCTCTATGAAAAAGACATTAAAAATATATACTGTGCAGAAGAAAATATGGTGAATGACTTATGTAACCCACTAAAGATAAAACAGTACATTATATCTTTATATACAGGTATATACAGGTATTTTTTTTATTAAATACCTAGCTCTAATTTTAATTTTTGGAGGTCTTCATCCCCTACTTCCAATGCTAGGTTGATGAGTCCTCCAAAGTTGTCATAGGTCAAAGCTATAACTTACATTTTAATTCTCTGCATTCTGAGATACTTGCTCCAATTTGAATTTATTAAGAATAATTAAAAGTATATGTCAGAAGGAAGAGGCCATAAACCACACTCTAAGTAAGTCACAAGCTTGCCAAAAGTTAAATAAAAACAGTCTCTTCAACCACCTTTGCATGGAACAGGAGCAAAATCTATCTCTGGAGTAACTCCACCAAAGTCAATAGATTGGCACAGAGAACACATTTGGCCAGTGCTACCTGGCATACAGCCTTCTAGGAAACATTGAGATTTATTAAAAACTTGTCAGTGGCCTCTCAAAGATATCCTATCTATTGTGGAGGATAAAGCTCTCCAGTATGCTATCCCATTCACACTAACAAAAAAACAAGCAAGAAATGACTGACGACTACAAAACACTATCTAGTGTAGGTAGTCTAAGTAAGATTATACTCAGATGATTTACTTTTCCCGCTGCTTTCCACTGGTTCTGTTTTCTTGTATGGAAAAGCCAAAATTTATAGTGTAGTGACTCTTGGTTCCAGGTAAACTCAGAGCTCTGGTCAAAGAGCAGGAAGATGTTCACAGTTTGGCACATCACAAAACAGCCCGAGCCTTGGTCAATGGATTCCAGAACGGCTCATGTTGTTGCTTCTGAAATAAGGTGACTTACGGTGTGCCATCTTAAGATAACAGAAAATCAGTGCTTGCTTACTGCACTGAGAAGTGACAGCAGTACTTGATGTGGCATTCAATTGCTAGTGTAGCAAAGGAGCTTTCCATGGCCAACAGTTTCAGAACTTTTCTTCCAAGTTAAAACCCCTACTCTTTTTCTTAAGGAGAACACCCAGGACATTTCCTTCCTATTCATTTCTCTTGTCTTTACATGGAGGCTGTACTGTGGCCTGCTAGCGAGGGTCCATGCCAATTAAAAGTGCTCCAGGGTGGTCATGATCCAGGATGCTCCATCCCATGCCCACTTGCACACACACCCATGGGTAGGCAAGCTGCATAAAATGCACTGGAGATCACTCTCTAGCCACTCAGTAGGGACAGCAAGAACTAGCAACAACCACTGAACTTGCAAATCAGAAGGTGGCAGCATCTAGACTCAACTGGACAATTTTTTGTTGTTTTTGTTCTTTTTCTCTCTCTCTCTCAAAAAACAGAGATCTTGCACCACTGCCAGAAGAGATCTCTCTCTTCTGGTAGAAACTGGTGTGATCAGAGATTATAGCGAAGTTATTACAAGAAATTTGCTTTTCCAAGCAGTAACAGCCTTAAAGAATGGCCTCAGGAACACAATCCTGAAGAAACCATCTAGAAACTCTCTGGTGTTGAAACCAAATCTAAGCAGAAATTAAACAACACTGATGACAAAAAAACCCCACAAAGTCTGAGGAGGCTAATAGCATAACACAGAGCAAAAAGAGAGCTTAGAGCCCCTCAGAAAATGTAATATACTTTTCTACTGCTGTTGACATAAATACTATAAGAAATAGGTGAATTAGCAAAAGTATTCTATAAGCACAAATCAAAGAAATGGTTCAGAAACAGATTTGCAGGTGAGGTAAGGCATATTTTGCCCTGCAGATGCTTATCAACGTTATGCCCTACTTCTTAAATTTAAGCAAAAAATGAAAGCATTAATATGATTCTCCTTTTCATTGGAGACTGGGCTTCCAAAATAGATAAATATACATGATACATGAGTAAACCCTTAGCTACTTGAAAATTGTGCTTAGCTTTTTTTGACTCATATGTACGTGGGTGTGGGAGAAAAGGACATATGCTCTGAAAAGCGTTAAAAGAAGGAAATTTTAAGTTACAAGCCTACATAGTAGCCCTTACTGAGGAAGAGAATATCAAGTTCAACCTGAAGAAAATTATATAGGCAGATAAAACTTAAAAGCTTTTCTAAGTTAAAAACTGTAAAATCACATATTATAATATTTTTCTAAAGATTGTGCTTTTCGTCTCCTCAACATCCCCTCTAGTTGATCTTATAAAAGCCTGGAAAATTTAGAAGTAACTTTGCAAATGGTAAATGGTGTTTTCAGTGAAAATGCCTGCAAATTCCTTCTGAAAAGCTGACTAAAAAGATGTTGTCATTGATATCCCTTCTTCCCCCCACATCTCTATTCCTAGAAAATAAAATGGAAAGAGTAATGAAAGAATGAAAACCTATATCAACCCATAAATACAACAGCAAATGCAAAAAAGAGATAGCAGCTGACTCTCCACTGCTTCATCATCTATGTAGTCAATTAGATCTATGCAACATGATCTAAAAATCCAGCTGTGCTTTTTCAATTACACTGTCATCAATAATAAAAATTCTGCATTCAGAACTTATCTCACAATTTTGTTGCCGATACACAAAACAGCAGCATACAGCTTGTTTTCCTTTCCTACCATGCATATATAATATACAAAATCTGAAGCACAGGCTCAAAGGCAGATATGTCAAATAAGAAGCACCTTGTTGCAATTAAAAGTAGTTTAAATTTATTTCTTTTTGTTTGTTTGTTTTTCTTGTCTTTTGATTATTTAAGGAAACTAAAAAAGCAACAGGCTATGACACTCACTGTAAGCACTGAAAGTAAAGAAAGTCCGTGAGTAGGCTTTACATACAAAAACAACCATGACAGTAGGAGGTATTATTACTCTTCCTGAAATTTTTTGATTAACCATGAGGCTGATCTCCCATACACATATTATCAGAGTTCTGCAGAATAAATGCACAAACAACATGGCTCAAAGGACTAACGAGAATGCACCAGCAGGTGGGAATATGAGACGAGACAACTACCTGTAAATATGCCAAGGTACAAAGATCAACTTGGGAAAGAAATGAACCTGCAGCATGACTCAGATGAAATTGGTTAGGTATAGCAGATGGAGCCTAGGAGAGAAACACCTACTAGAAGCTACAGAGAGCTGTGTCATCTACTCAGGCAGCTAAATGGGGTGAGCAAATAGCAGGCATGTCAAGTGGTATTTCCCATGGGGCTGTGAGACTCAAGAGATGATGGCAGGATCATCTGCTGCTGATAAAGAACAGGAGGATGTGTGAGACCACAGATGGACAGGGGATCGCCTGCACTGCCCTGTCTGGGTGCGTGTCTCCTGGACAGGATGCAGGTTTTGAATGTCCTCCCAGCAGACGAGCTGCACTGCTATGCCTTGGTGTATTTGTAAGCCATCTCTATGTATTAGAACTTTGCTGAGATGGGTTTCAGTGACCATGGGAGGCAGAATGGAAACCCAGTATTAACACATAAAGAGTTTTTCACTTTCACTTCAGGCCCTTCATATAAGGCCTTCTAAGGGCTACCCTAAGAGCTACCCAGCAGCACATTATGTGCTGAGGAGGGCACATGGGCAGTAAGGCTCTCGTGTAACCTTATTCTCTCCAGCTCGGGTTTCAGGGAGCAATGTCTTCCAGACATAAATGTTTCCCTTTGTCCATGATGGTGCTAACAACTGCCTTGCTAATACTATTTCATCATGGTAGGTCACTTGCTGTGGTATCTTGGCCAGATCCTAGCCACTTTTTGTCCCTATATATTGGCAGGTCCAGGTATTAGATGCACCCCTTCCTTTCACCTGCATGCCACCAGACAGCAGCTGCACTCTATGATAATAATCTTTCATTGGTGGATAGAATGTCCTCTAAAAGCCCGTTATAATTAATTACAATTGTTATTAGGCAACCCTTACCAAGATAGAGACAGTAAATCACCTAATGATCATAAAGGGTTCAAGAGATATTTGCAGATAAAGAGGCAAGACACATGCAAGTATTGATCTGAAAAGAAAAACTGATATAATCGTAAGGATATTTGTTTTGAAGGGAGATATTATTTCAAGCATTCTGAACACTGAATTTCAAGAGAATTATCTCCTGACTGAATCATCCTGTAATGTTCCACTTAGCTTATAATATTTAACGTTACAAGAGCATCCAGAAATTTTCAATCAAGCAAGTTGTTTGGAAACCCACATACTAGCTGAAACACTAAATATATTATAAACCAATGAACGGAAAGATACTTTAAAAATCCATTTAATAGCTCTTTTCTGAGCATTATAAATATCCTGTGGTTCTCTGCTGGGGGCTCAAAGAACAGCTGATCCATGATTCACAGAATTGTACCTTCAGTTACTCACCAGAAAACTTCTTTACTGCTCAGAAGAGGCAGAAATTCATTTGATGTTTGCTGTTAAAATAAGCTTGTCTGACAATAGAAGCTAACAGGGTGGGAGCTTTGTAAACAAACACTTCAAAGGAATTTACTGAAACTCCTGATTACATCTCTTTTAAGGTTAAGAACAAAAATTATCTCTGCCTTACATAACATAGAAGATGCGGAAAAGTGTGACATTGCTTTTCTACATATCAGAGCTTTTTCAGTCTTTGCCTCTATGAAAATTCCATAAATTGTCATTACCTGTTTGAAAGGAATATGCTAAAACCTTGCTTCTTCCTCTTCCACTACTACTGGGATATTTCTGAAAGAAGGCTTCCTCAATACAGCTTGATAACTGGAGAATAACTTACATTAGTAGAGAACATTGCAGATAATTTTGGAATTGTAGATAGTGTATACAAGGCCGAATGTTCCGAGGGTAGCTTATTGCTTTAGATTTAGAAGTGCAATTTGAAGGCAACTTTTAACATTCAAATAGTAAGTAGAATGAGTAACCCAGATATCTGTGAAAAACATAAGCCCTGATACTATTCTCCAAAACTATCCTTTCAGGCGCAAGTAGCCCAGGATATGCCCTCTAAGCAAGTATGTGCAGTTATCTTATACAGTTTTCATTTTTTTCCAGTTATTCCCATAACTTCCCATCCCCAACTGGCCTCTCACAAGCACTTCAGGTAACTTTTAGGGCAATAGTTTGGCTGAATATTCAGGACTACAGGAGCACAGCTTTCCCCACAGACTGTGGGGACAGACTATCCAGTTTTCAACAATTTTTCCTCCCCCTTAAATCGGTGGGAGAGCGGGGGGATCCTTGACAGCACACAGCAAATGAAAGTGAATTGGGAGTTGCATGTTCTGGTGATGGAGACAAGTTTTTCTTTCCATTCCCATTTTTCACTAATTACTGCTTTAATTCTCTTCATTAGGCAAGCACTGCACTGGGGAATTTCAGAACTGGGGAATTTCAGAACTCCACTAAGGCCTCAAACTGCACTGAAAGAGACTTGGTACGGAGCTTGTCAGCATAGAGAAGCAAATCCAGGACACCTGCATTTTCATCTCACCTGTGTAACTGGATTATTGTATGACCTGGGACAAGTCAGCTCAACTCTCCACATGAATGAAATTAAAGCTGAAGACAGTACATAACCATCTCACCGGGGTACTGCATAGACTGGTTAATTAATGAGCACATGCAAAAGCATAGCCTGCTCTGCAAAAGTAAATTCTGGAACTTTATTCTGCATGTCCGACTGTTTTGGTTTTAATCATTGCCTCTCACCATTACCTTTAGCTATCCCTGAAACATGAGCACTGAGGGAAGGGTCAGCTTGGCAGACCCTCCAAAGACTTTGCAATGGCACACTACTTCTCTTTGCTCAAGTAGCAGTAATATATTGTACAACTCCATCATGTGCTTATACCATCTTTGATTGTTTTTGTAATACACCAGAATTTTATGAGTGTAGGAAAAGAGATGATATACCAATCAATCAGTAAATGACTCATAAATCTTCCAGTCAACAAAAAGTTCACGTGAACTAAACAAATAGTGTACAGCTAAAGATATTAAGGTGCATGTACAAAGATGGCATGAATGGGAGCAACAACAATTTACCAACCTTGAATCTGTGTCCTGTTATGGAGTGGGGTACTGAATAAGCATTACAATACCCTTCTTCACAGGTAAGGAAGGAGACCTCTGTGTGAGATACATTGACCATGAACTCTCCATAGACTATCAGTAAAAAGCTATTTAGCACAGATGTTGCTGTAATTGTGAGATACTGGGAAAATCAGTGTTTAATGGCAAGCTCCCAACTTCATCCTGGCAATGCTCTTCAGTTACTATCACCAGACCAGAACTTAAAATATGTAGAATTAAATTGGCTGTGATAAATCCTCTAAAATTTTTATCATCGCCCACAATACTCTATGGTTTTTAGAGTTCTGAATCATCTAGAAACGCATACACTGTGATTCCTACACATGTTCTTCTAACCTTTGCTATCTGTTGCTTGCCTTTTTAGAGTCCATGTTTCTGTGAAATGGTATGCATACATAAAACATTATTGTTTTGGTAGGGGACATCCTTCTATTGTGTTTGAACCGTATGTATGATGATACATGGTGGATCAAAATAAGGAATTATTTTAAATTATGAGAATCTTAGACAGACATTATTAATCAAACACATAATCATAAAATTTCAGATAAAGGTGACTACAGAAGTGAACACAGAGAAATAAACAGTGCAAAAAGTTGAAAACATTGCCAGCATGGCATTCTAGTCATACCAGCTCGGTGTAAAGAAGAAGGCAGATGTTGATGATGCAGGTGATTTACATAATTCATTCTTTGTTTCATTTAATGAAAGAATGCTAATTGCAAATAAACAGAATTTGTACTTCACCTCTTGCACTTTCTTGCTCTCTTTCTCTCTCAAACAGCATATATAGACACAGAGGAGATTTATACAGAAAATAGATTTTTATGCGCTTAGTTGACATTCCGCATGACATACAAGAGCTTTACCAACAATTTGCAGCTGTATACACCACACAGAGTGGTAAAATGTAATTTGTAGGGATGACTGAGTGATCCGTTTCCATCTGGATATTCACCCTGGGATAAGCACTCCATCTGCTGCAGATGCTAGCTACGGGGGTTTTGCAATATCCGCGTTTGAGGCAGGGAGGCATCTACAGTGCACCTAAAGGACTAGCTAAGAGCAAGTTACATGAGTAGTTCAGTGGCACAGAAGGGCTTTACGTGGGTCAGTTATCCAGCTGCAAAACTGAAGGACATATTCCATCCGAATTAGCATCACTTAAAACCTGCATAAGCAGGGAAAGCACTGAGAGGAGAGGTCCTCTGTGAAGGTCCGCTTCTCTGCCGCTCACATCCAGCAGCACTTTCATGTATAGCAGAGGGAGCTGGGTGCTAATCTCTGCTACTTCATCCCCCGCATGCAATTGTTTATATGCATGACCTGTCTGCCTGCCCTTAATTCTGCTGAATCTGTCTCCTTTTTGCTTCTCTCGCCCACTGAATTAGAGCTTAAATACTGGTGCTGTGGACTGACACTCCTTGAAGGCTTGTGGTTCGCCTTCTACAAGAGAGGTGGTCTCTGCTGGGAGCTACGTGTGCATCTACTCAGAGCACAGCCATTATCTGAGAAGAAAAGACAACACTAAAACAGTGTCCCAAGTACCAAGGCAGCCGCTGCAGCACTGAGCCACGTGGCATCCCCATCTACAACCTAAGGCTTGAGAGCCTTCCAGCAAACGATGATGCAAAGTGACTCATGTCTGCTGCAGGGTTTGCATTCGCTCTCGCCCTCCCACACCCATGCATACACAAACAAACTGGGTGACTTTGGAAAAAAATACGAAATTTGTCAACGCAATATGTCTAAAAGAAGAGGGAGAAAAAGAAGCTAGGCAGCTTCCCATCTATGACCAGTGTTTATGGATTGAGAAAAGACGATATCGTGACTACATGCCCATAATGAATTTTTAACCACATAACATGGTTAGTGGTTTTTGTTTGTTTTACAGAAGACAAACATTTTCAGAGATAAAGCAGACCTGCAAATTGTTTGTGCCATGGGAAGAGTTACATTCTTCATTAGATTCAACCACCAGTAGGAAAGGCCATAAAAAGTATGCAAGCAAAAGTTGTCTGTAATGCAGTGCTTTGTATATAGAGTCTGTTCCCTCAAAGATCACCTTATTCCATCAGTTACTGACTTTTTTTGGAGTATTTGGAGTAGGATATATTTCAATGAATTGAGTGTCTTTATAACTCAGCTGTGACAGAAGGATTTGGATAGAGCAGGGGGAAAGAGTGATTAAGAAGTTGCTAATTCCTGACCGCTTCTTTTAGGGAATTACTCCTACTGTGAGCTTAATTTTTCCTGTCTGAATCTGGGAATAAACTGATTAACAGGTTACCTTATACTTTTGATACTCTTTCAAGATCCATCTCATTTTACTGTTTTTTTTTCTGTAGCAAATAAACTGCTCACAATAAACAAAATCCCTAAAAGAAGAAATATGATTTTCTCCAGTAATTTTCCCTCATCAGGACTAGACCTCAGTGGGACAGGTTCACAGAAAGTTCTTCAGATGTTTTAGGGTGCCCATGTTCAATAGGATTCAAAACGAGGGATAAAATTGCTTCAAAATCAGTGGAAAGAAGGAACACTTTGAGTCTTTTAGCTGCTCTCACATACTGTGCAGTACATTACCAGCTGCCAGGATCAAAGCTTAGCAGGCATTCCTAAAGGGGCAAGCAACTACATAGTGTGACTGCTGATTACACCTTCCCCAGACTGCCTCCAAATGGAATGCCTCCATTATTAAAACAGGATTATTCTAAGGCTGTGTCCTCAGTGTCTCCATCAGGCTGAGTCCGCACCGTAAAAGTTGTAGTTTAGCATGTAAGGAAACCAGAGGCTGAGATATACTAGATGCAGCCTCCATCCATGCTGTTGATTGGGAGAATTCAAGCCTGAACGTTTAAGTTAGGAACGCAGATGCGTATTATAGAATACCCATAGGTATTCTGTAAGATTTCCTTTCTTCCTGCACTCGACTTGATGTATAAATTGGACATATGCTGCTCAGCAAGCATAATAATAGCAGTAGCCAAAGCCACATGTTTGGGAAGCGCAGCTCTGCTCTCCCTGGCCTCCTTACTGATGTCAATTGGATGTGTTATGCGAGCTCCAGCACATCCTGCTGTGCAGCATAAGCAGCAAAGCAACAGCACAAGCAAGGAAAGAAACCTGATTCAGCTGTGGCCTGACCAAAACACACCGAACACTGTTTGCCTGCATAAAATAAATAGGCTCCCATTTCTATTCCTAATGAACACTTCAGTGAAACTCTCCTTGCTCTCAGAATGAAACTGAGTCCTTGACAATAGGTGAATGCAAAATACGTTTAGTTTCCCAGAGAAAAATCCAGTCCCAGAGAAAAAAACATCTAGGATGTTTTCCCATTTTCATCCTTCTTGGTCCTTGCAAGAAACCACCACCAACAAAACACCTAATTCATTTGGAAATATCACATGGAAATCAGCTTTTACAAAATGTTTCACTTCCTTTCTGCACTATATGGAGCTAAAAGGTTAAAGGGAAGAAAGTATAAGGGGAGAGAAAAAAAAATCCTCTCCCATACTTCAGAAGGAGTTCTGTGCATGTTTGGAATGGTGCAAAACAGACATTTAAATCCCATCTAACAAGATGATATGCATATCTTAGTCAAGATAACGGGTAGGATGGTGCCTTGTCCCCTATTCATTACACAGAATTTTGGTAAGTTGTTTCTCTCCACTGATTTCTGAGCAAGAAGGTCATTCTCCCAGAGGGCTTTCAAAATTTCCTCAAAGGTCTTCCATCCAGGTCCAAGTTCTGCCAAGGTTCAAACATGCTCATCTTTCAAAATATGATCAAAATACACACTGAGGTTCATATAAACACAGTATTTTTCTGTGGGAAAGATCTAACGGGCTGTCTTACACTTCCTTTATCTGCAGAAGTGTAATTCTGGTCCTGTCTAGTTTTAAATTCATCAATGGATGAAGTTTCTACCACTTCCCTTGGGACATTATTAGACTCATAAATCTCAACATGAGGAAGTTTTTCCAAGATGAATTGCCTAAATTTCCACTTGACTTCATCCCATTACTCCCCTTATTATGCTGATTCTCTTCTTCATGGGTACACTCTTCCAATGTCTGTAGACTTACTCATCCACAAGTCTGCTATTGCTTAAGCAAGCTGTAGCTCTTGCTTTATTTCTATTTTGAAAATCAATTTCTTCAGTCCTTAATCCTGTTTCTACATTTTTTTACTCTATTATTCTGATCTTAGTGTGCAGTGAGGTTAAATGTCAGTCTGTAGCTCAGAAAACGAGTCTGCACCGCTAGAGCAGAGGATGTTAGACTTTTAACTTTTCTCCAAAAAATAAACAAGATAACTCATATATTTTTCCTTTCTGTGCTGATTTCGTAATTATAATTAAACACATTAGTAGTGCAAATGTTAGTAAGAAGTCATATCAACAATCTTCTTATTTATTTCTTCACTGCTCGTTTACCAATGCAAATGATTTTACTAATTTTACACTGTGAAATGGGAAACATCTCACCACTAAGGTGACTGAGCTCAAACTGAGAGGTTCAAAATGTCATTGCTGCCGCTACACACTCTCTGATGTTCTGTAACTAAGGGGCAATGCAACTATTACAATTTCATGCCTGCTCTGTGCGTACTTTCGATAGGAGCAAGCCGTGCTTCTTAATCCATAACCGATGTCCTTTCAAAACCACACACACAGATACGTTCACATTGCTGTTTGGACTCAAAACAGAGTACATCCAGTTTGAACTTAATGATTACTTTGCCCAAATCCCATAAACTTTCTGTTTGATTGCTTGTGTTTCTGAAGCCATTCTAGAAATCCATTCCCCCTGTTAGTGTTAACTTCATTTGCAGCAACACAGTTCAGTACACCAGGGGGGAGTGCAGATACTGTGTGAAGCTTGAGCAAGCTTAAACACATGCAAAAGCCAGAATAAAATTAAACGCATAAGGAAACTCCTGTAAAAAATGACTTTGTAAATAAGCTACAATATTTCTGGGTAAACATTTGTGTCTTTGTTCATTTTCAACTACTATAATGTTCAGTAAAGAAAATGGTAACACCTGATTTAAATCAGCTAGACAACTTAATGGGGAAAAATATGTAAACTTCGCAGCATCTTGAAAATTCAAAGAAGGAATGGAAAGTTCAGTCAACTGTTCACTTTATTCAAAGACAGGCCCAGAAGCAAGTGCCAGGTTTCCATATGAACATTCCTAAAAAAGACATCTCTATGTCTTTGCCTTGCTTTTCTTATCACATAGCACTCTACTAAAAAAAAGCCTATCAATCAGCTCTATCAATGCTGTGAAAAAGGACTGAAAAAACCATTTCTTTAAAGAAAAAAACAAACAAACAAAAACCATATACAAAACAGAAATTTAAAAAGTAGCTTGCATGATCTTTAACAGAACATGCTATTTCATTCTTAGGTCAAGACTCATTAAGCAGTGCTTCTGAGGTGCTTTATTTCACAAGATATCCTTGAAAACCCGTGTCATATAGCCCTATTAATTAGTTACTTATCTATTCTTTCTTTTCTTAGAGATTACCCAGTAATCACTTAAGCTCACTCTTAGCCATAGATTCAGATAAAGTCTAAGACACAAATGCACTGTCTTAACAAAAATCTGGAGGTGCATCTGAACATGTTCTGTCTATACATTTGTTATTTTCAGCTTCCTGGTACCATAATAAAATTTGCTTTGACATGGGATTTCAGAAGACATGAGCCTGAGTTAAAGCAAACTCTAACAATAAACCTCCTCCAGACACATACTTGGATACATATTCATATAAAATCTCACCATTTCCCTGGAATGTTTCTTTACTTACCTTGGTGTGTCAAGAGACTAATCAGTCCATTATAAATAAATCCAGACTGTTCTTGAGAGTTTATATTTTGTCAGATAATCTAACTGTAATGCACAATTGAGAATTGTTTGCTTTTCACTCAGAGGGATGCTGAAAAATATATTTTGGAGAGGAAAAAAATGAATCCCAAATGTAACCAACTCTGTTCATTTTGCCCCTTCAGCATTCATTTAACTTCTACCTCTGATATTTCCCTCATTATTTCCCCTCCTTGCATCCAAATGCAGAGATGGGTAATTCACTTTAGAAGAGCCTTTATTTATGACTCTCTGCCACCCTGCGTTAATTTGGAGGGGTAGGACCGGTAATGTTTCTTTTATAGGTTTCTTTCAATGGATTACAGGATGCTGTTGTAAGGTCACTGACCACACAGGCAGGAGAGAAAAAGACTGTGAATCTGTATTATCTTCAGGTCACTAACTGAGCGACGAGGAAAAGATGAACTGTGACTGAGTAGTGCTGCCTTTCATTACTCTGCATAGTTCGGAGAACGACCTTTCATTTTCACTTTCCTCCCCTACCGCTGCTCTAAGAGTCTCTTCTATTTTCAGTTTTTCTCTGAACTCGCAGTCATCCTCCTTGTAAACTTCTCATGGCAGTGAGGAATCCTGTTAGGAGTCTGAAATGGTTTGTGCAGGGCTGATTTCATCCCAAGCCTCTCCCCCAGTTTGGTTTCCAGACCCTTCTCTATAGCTGTCTTGTATAATTTATACTGTAAGGCTGTAACAAACTGCAGTTTCAGCCTGTGGCAAAGATCCGTACTGCTCAGGCCAACTGGGGGTGGATAACTATTGCTCATGCAGTTACCTCAAAGTGCCATCTTCAGTAACACACAAAAATACAGCCTATTTTTCAAATAATACAATTTTCTAGGGACATTCAACCACTGCGAAGTTTGTTTTTTAGCAAAAGTTGTGCTTATGACTGTTCTGCCTAAAACAGAGAATGACTTAAAATGCAATGGTCTGGGCTAGAAGAGAGTGATATGTAAGAGAAAGTGTCCTGCCTCTGGGCTTACAGAAAATACCCTCCTTTTTATCCATCATTACAATTCTGCAGAGCAGAGCATGTGTCCTTTCTGTAGTACAATCAGTCTACACATTGCAGGTGTTGTGATTTTTATAACTACAACATCATCTTATTTTTAGCAAGACAGAAAAAATAGGGAAGTTGAGACAATAAAGGAATACCCCCCCAAAAAAAAGAAGAAAAAAGGAGAAGAAGGCATAGGAAGGCATCTGAAGCAGAATAGAAAAGAAGAATTGCTGGAGAAGGTCACTAGGAAAAGGTGAGGGGAAAGAAAGGGGAGGGAAAGGGGAAGAAAAACACTATCGATGTTGTTTTTACACATAACTCCTGTGCAGGAAGATGAATTAGTGGCAGCAGGAGATAAAGTAAGAATACACTGAATGAATAAAGAGCAAAAATTCAAATATTGTTTGTTGCAAGAAAATCTTGAAAGAAGGCAATATGATTTCCAGTTCCTGACTCAGATAATTTTGAAGCTTCATAAAAAAAAAGAAAAGAAAAAAGAGAATATCCAGAACTATAATAGTTAATTCTGACATTTTGCTTTGGGAAGGAAGGAATATGAAGACATTCATAAATAAAATACACAAACAACTGAAATATACAGATATTTTTGCAGTTTCCCGATAAAGCTTTGGACATTGTCAAAGAAAAGATAATGGATGAACTGGATCACAGGTCTCAGTCAGCTTTGGGGGAAATAAATGGATTGAGAGCTGTTGGCTGGGAAAAAATCAAGGCCAGACTGAGCAACAGGATATCCTCAACCCTCAACACTTCTTGCAGGTTACCACCCACCTTATCTTCAGTTCTTTCAAGGCCTAAAGTGACATTGCCCTGTGCACCATTAAGCAAGTCCCTGAAAACTTGGAGGCCTGTTCTTTCTAAAGCATAAAACTACGGAGTAACCTATGTCTTCAGGAGGAGAAGGGTATTTGGTCTATATAGATGAGATACGATACAACAGAAGTTTTGGGGTTTGCTAGGTTTGAGCTGAGAAAGATCAAGAGACAAGAGTGTGGTAAGGGTAGAGTTTACAGCACAAGAAGAAGCACTCACAGGCCCAAGGCTTTTGAGTGAGGGTAAAACGGGGTAAATTATTCAGGGCAGGAGTCAATGGACAATATGAGGATTCACACCACAAAGTTTTATTGTTACAAATCATTGACTCTTACATACAAAGCTGTTTACTTTAATTCCATATGTTCGTCACCACATCTGTCATTGACGAACTGGTTAATGCTTCCAAGATGTTCATATATTACATTATAGCCACTCCATTTCACACTAACAGCAATACTACATAATTCATCACTGTCACTTCAGGCAATGTTCTCTAGCTGTGCTGACCTGTAAAAGGAGAGGCAATAAAGATGTAGAGTAGTGTGGCTCTTTGAAATGTAGGATGTCAAGCCCTGTGGCAACATGCTTTCAGTGCTGAATTTCTGTAGCAGACTCCAGCTCAAGATGATCCTTTAGTGAGAGGAAGAAGAAAAGGGGAAGTTTCTAATGCCTGTTCTCAATGATTAAAATCACCAGCCTGTTATGGGGATGGATAGGTTATTCCTAGGCAGAGGTGTCCATAGTTTTGAAGACTTATGAATTCAGCACGACTCATGCAACCTTCTATATCCACTAGGCAGTGTCTGTTTTAATGGATGTACATACTTGCCAAGGCAAGCTGAAATTAGACAAGACTGAACATCTGACATCCATCTGTACACACAGGATCTGACAGCCTTCAAGGCAACCACATTTTCAAAAACAGATAGTGGGATCCAAACTACTGTAATGTCAACCTATGTACTACAGCAGATCACAGCATTATGCAGCAACTTTTTATTTTTACATCCATGTAAAGTCAGGCAGACTTTGCAAGAATTAGTGTAAATCCAGGAAAAGAAAACAAGAAGAAGAAATTGCAGGAAAAGAAAATACTGCTGTGTTTTAACAGCAATATTCCCAATAAGGTAAATCTTCAACTATGTAAAAGAGATGGCTAGAAAACTTGGGCCTATTCCTTTAGTAATATGCTCTTTCTCCAGGCTGTTCTTTTCCTTCAGAAATAAGAGCCTAAATATTTCCAAGCTTGATGCAACCATAAAGAAAGTTGACTAAAACACATTAAAAAGCTTATTGGTCGCCTGCATGGCAGTTGCTATTTATACTGAAGCAATAAGGAACCAATGACGTTGATAAAGAACAAACATACAGAACTTCACATAGACTCTCCAACATTTTGGATAGACCACAAGAATCAAAACACACTCCCTCCTCTTCCCCTTTACCCCCATCAAGACTTATAGGTATAAGTGCAGGCAGGAGATAGTACTTTTTCTCTTGAAATTTGCCTACATATTAAAAAAAATAAAAACTAAACTTCGGATGCTGAAGTTTATTTTAGTTAGCCAGAGCAGTCCTACCAAGGGCTCACACAAGAGATTCATTCAGTGTCGGAAGTCACAAGGCAAAATGCAAAGTACCAGATAAGGAAAAGTATCCTGTTCCTGTCCTCTATTCTTAAATGAAAGGAGTTTTGTGCACAGAACTTGCAGTTACAACACAGAAAACAAAAATCAGTTAGGAAAAGCTGATGCTAGTAAACAAACATGGAAAGAATTTGTTCTCATAGCCTGATATCCGAAAAGGAGCATCAGTACCTCCTGGAATGATACGGAATGCTAGAATTTTGGTGGATATTTCCAGGAACAGCGGTTTGAGAATATCTTCCTGGTAAATAATGGCAAGTGCTTGGAATTCAACATTGCAGCTGGACGGAGCCTGGCAATTTTCAAACAAGCTTGAATGACCTAATGACAAGCAACAGTAACATGTCTGATTACCTCCGCCTTGACTTCAACATTTTTCAGTACTTGGTCAGTTAGAGAACCAGAATTGCAGAAAGAAAAATAAGGTTTCTACAGGAAAAGAAATATTACAATCCCTCACGCCTGTCAATTAGATACTCCAAAAATCACATTAACTGCCAGGTCCTAAACCTTAAAAACCATCCCATTCCCTTGGGTGATATTCAGCTTGTCAATTCTTCATGCTGGAAAGACTAAGCAGCTAATTTAGTTCCCATCAAGACTATTCCAAAACTGCACGCCTGTCTGACAAAGACATCAGCCAGACTCTATGAATAGGGAAATAATTGTCCAGACCTGGCTTTCCATCTGTATTTCTATTTAATCTTGAAGATATAATCTGTTCATGACTTCTACCAAAATCATTGTCCATGCATTCATTTCCACCCAGAGCTCATAAGAGTAATAATTAGGTATGATAACTAAGAGAAAAGATGCTATTTCCAATCTCATTTTGATACTTGATACACTTGATGTTTATTTATTTATTTTTAAGTTACCTAAGAATTACTCTTGATTACAAAAAGAAAAATTACAAAACTATATTCCTCTGGACCCAGAACCCCTGCAGTTTTCTGAACTATTTAGAAACACAATTTGGAAATATAAAAGTTGTTGATGCTTAAGTTACCTAGCAGCGTTAAACAACTTTCATAGTAATTCAGCACATAACACATGAAAAGTTAAATGAATAGGTTTAGGCATAAATAAACAAGTTGCTTTACAATACGGTCACCTCCTTTGTAGTCACTTGGGAGAGCTAAATGCCTTCAAAGGAAGGCAGGAAGCTGAGTACCAATCTAGAATTCATGTTCATGATCTTGGAGTCCTGTATGTCCAGGCCAAAGCCCTTGGGTCTCCTCTAGTTATAGAAAGCCTATCCGGAAAGAGGCTATGGAGAAGGGTAGGAGGAGGGATTTCATTCTCTGTGTGTCACACAGGTACTGACAGTAAGTAGAGTGCTGAATTAGAATAACCTCTCTCTCATGAGGACGGGACCATGACCAGAACAGTCTGTAGATGCTTTGGAGTCTCTGCATGCAGAGCTTGTGGCCTGAATCACCACCGTCTCTGCTGAGGTGGAGCCATATCTCATCTAAAAGATTTTGTCCATTGTTTATTTGCAAAAGATGAAGCCAGAAAACTATTCCATGCCTCTCCATTTTTCCCCCTCTCCACACTAGACAGAATTCTGTAGACATTGTTGGTTAGGTAGCTATTCATTGCTATTCATTTAGCTTGGTGGGGAAAAAGAAAAAAAAAAAAAAGGCACAGTCTCAGATTGTGGTTTTCCCTTCCCTAGCATGATACACAAGTTTCAGTGCTGAAAAAGAAAACCTCTCTGAAACTCAAAGGCACTCAGGAGTATGGTCAAGTAAAAACTGACTAGAAACATAGTCCCAAATTGCTACCCTAAAAACTTAGAAATTTTTTTACAAACATATTTAGAAAAGGAAAGAGATTTAGTAAAGGTGATGAAAGTTTTCTTTCCCATCCTTCTTTTCCACAAGAGTTTGTTTTCCTTTTCATATAAATAACCTCAATGGGGAAAAGAAGCTGTATTGTGACCAAAGTTCTCTAACAGCAAAAGTTGTTTGATTCATTTTTATTTCTGATGCTCAAATTCTATTCCTTCCCACTTCTCCTCTACTCTAGTTGCTATGGTAACAAAAGTATTGAAAAACCCTCTGCCCATTTGATAATCATTTAATCATTTAACAACAAAATATATTGGGAAAAGGAGAGTGGAATAAGAAGAAATACCAAAAGGAAAATAAAATCTGGTTTAAAAATAAAGAAAAAGACCAGCAGAAATGAGTAATTGCCTGCAGGACCTCTGTGTCCTCACTGATAGCAGGTTTAAGCCTTGTGCTCCCTCAGACACTACCCACTTTTCAGGGGAAGCTGCATGCTTCCTGAATTGAAAAAAAATCAGAGGAAAAATCCAGAGGATGTGTTAAAAAATCAGAATAATACCAAAGAACCCAGGATGTTTGTAAGCAATAAAAGTCAAATTCTGGAGTTTATCATATGTCTTTCTTCTTATCAGCTGAGGAGGAGCGAGCATCCTCATAGGAAATCTCTGAAACACTCAATAATCCTTTGACAGGATGCCCTGGCAAAAGTGACATCTCTACCACCTTTAAGTAGCAGGATTATGCTCTCTTGATGGTCCCAGCAACTGTTGAGCAGTACATGCTCTGGACCAGGGTTCATTCCCTCTCTTGGACAGATAATGCCACTGCAGCGGACTTCCTACAAGGGACCCAACTCACCTACCAGGTAGAATAAAAGTTTCCTGTATCATACATTTGCCCTAAGCATCCATATAAGATCAAGTTCAGTTCAGTTCTTAACACAGCAGAAGTTCCCTCTCTGTCCCTACCAAATCTGTGCCTCAGACAAAGCTGCAGGATGGATAGCAGGGAAGCAGGGACATCTACAGAGGGTCTTAACGGCTAGACACAAATGTCAACAACTCCCCCATTCTTCTGTTGCCCTGATTGAGCAACTACAGGACAACGCTGAATCACATGTTTAGCACATGCTCAGTATCTAAATCCCCACCATACTGCTCTTGCTTTTATCCATACCTCAGTTGTAAGTAAAATGAAAATTAGGTTGTATTTTCAACAGCCTTATAAAACTCTCTATAAAACAGCCCTTTGAAACTCTCTCCAAGCATCCCCCAGCAAACATGCGTGAAAGATTCAGCCCATTTATCAGAACAACCAGGTCAGCTTATTAACCATCTTTACTGATATTGATATAGAAGATATTAAAGCAGTAGATGATTTGATGCACACTTTACCCTCCTATTGACATGGAAAACCGTATCTATCCTGACAATGTTTTGTTAAACTGTGGCTCATTTGTTCCAGTTTGCTTACTGGCATGGAAACTGTTTTCAAACCTTGTTGTTCAAAGTCAGTAGCTCCTATGTCACCAGTCCATTTGACCTCAGAAACTGCCAGTGAGCGAGTGCTCTTCACATACCCTTGGCAAAATTTTGCATCCTGGAGAAGCTGCTAGAGAGAGGGAAGACATTTGTGGGACAACCTTGGCTACACATGCTTGCCGTAGGAGAGCAGTTTGCTCTTCAATAGATAGTATTGCAAATACTTTACAGAAAATATCATCTTAGTATGCCCCAATAGGAAGACAGATTTTATTCAATGGGTTTAGCTGAGAAGGTTTACCATTGTTTATCATTTTTAAGTAATTGCTTTTTCTCACCGAGAATTGTTCTCAAGAATATCTCTAGGGTTTTTAAATTATATGTAATGATTTCTCTGAGGTGCCACATCACTGTTACATCGTTGAATACTGTTTGATGCAACTGTCCAAGGAGAAGCTATATTATTCCTATCGCAAAGAAAGAGAACTGCACACTATAAAGTTCTCCTTCAAAACAAACAAATCCCCATACATATACAAAGGTCACTTGTACTACTAAGTTTATTAGCATGAGTACTGGTTCCTTGTGCCATGCTTTGACCACAAACCTCTGATTTCTTGTATAATGGAGGGATAGTGAGCACTTATCACCCTAATAGCTTATCCCAAAAATGATCTTTTCCACTTATGCTTTCTATTTTATTTAGGAAAGTCTGAATAGGGAGGCACAGACAAGGCCTATTATGCAGAAAACTAAAATACTAAACAAGGAAACAACAGAAATAGGCGTCTTTGGACTTGACAACAGCTTCAATCAGGAAAGACTTCTAATTCTGTAGCTGCCATTACATCTGCCTGGCTTCACATTAACTGTAATGCCTTTTTGCAAACCAAGAGGTCTGAATCCAGGTTGTTGTCATAGGTGTTGAGAGCACAGCGGCAAATAGAGATCAGTGGGAATTTCAAGCCTGATTTGCTTACATATTCATGTAATATTGTTATCTGTAAGGGCTAGTAGCACTGTTAAATACCTATCCCTGATCTGAAGCATGACTTTCCAGATCTGTGGAGCCTGCTCAGAAGAAAAAAATATATCACACAGGAAGTAGAAATCACTGTTCTTCAACTTGTTTTCTCCTGAAAGTCCTCCTATCTTTCACACTCCCAAACCTCACAAAAGAATTTTGGCCAGAGCTTGTCTTGCTTATTTCCCAAAGTCCAGGAAACAGTCACCAGACTACTAATATTCAGCTTTCTGCAAGTCTAGATGGAGATCTAGTTGGTAACTTGTCAAGGTTGGCAAGCTAAACAGATATTGGAGGTTTAGAAAGCCTGCCAGGCATGTCCTAATGGTGGCTAACCAAGCAACTGACAGACAAAACAGGAGAGATCAGGCTGTGTTCCGAAATTTTCATGCTACCATTGCAGTACTGCAATTCAGACTGAGGTCGCCCAAGCTAGTAAGAGAACGCATGCATGAAATGAGGTGCAATTTGTACAAATCAATGCCTCATAACCAAATCATAACATTATGCTCTCTGTGGATGCCTGTGCTGCAGTGCAGTGCAGAAATATACCATTCAGCCTTAAGTTAACTCACTTAAAATTTTGTCAGGATACATTATCCCATGCTGAACTCTATGCTCTGGGGTCTAAATTGCTACCAGTATCTGAGCTAAAATTTTTACATATTTCTGTATTGCATTACATTTTGGTGTATAAATATTCTCTTATCTTACCTACATGCTTGTAAAATAGGTGTATCTTTAGTCGGCAAAATCTTTGTTGTTGCTTTTTGTCTTTCATTCTTCACTTGCATTTTCTAAAAATTGCTTCCACCACTCTCTTTTTTTTTTTTTTCCTTTCTATCACCCTACACTCAAGAAACAGACTAAAAAGTATGTCTCCTTATCTATTTACCTGAGTATAGAAACCAGGGTTTTCAGCAGACCACCATATCAGCCAACACTCATGCTCATATTGTAATTAAAGAGGCATGAGCACTGATGTTCCATGCTTGGTCTTCTAGCTCTGGAAGAAGAGGCCAGTATAAAGGAAAGCAGAAAATATGAGGCACACGATTAGCCACCTCAGTCTTTCACCTGTTCCTGTCTTCATTTCAACTGTGCTATGGAGCAGACAGAACATAAAAATGAAAGCTAGGTAAGAGGAAACCACCAAAAAGTAGAAGGCAAAGCTGGATGCTTTGGATATGGAAAACACATAAAGAAAATATCTCCATGCCAAAGACAGCAATACAATCGATACACCTTCTTATGAACTGTGTCTCTGTGTGCTACAAGCATTCTCTAGTGACCATTTCTAGGCATAGGGTATTGTGCTTGTCAAACCTTTCGTATCACCCAGTATAGCATCACAGACAATCTTTGCAAGCCTATGTGAATTCTATGTGAAATCACTGATTGTGATTTTACTAGATGTGTCACGATCACATTGGGCAAAGTACCACATAAGAACAGGAATAAAAAGATCATTTCTGCTTGAAAGAACTGCAACGTTTAGTTAACATCTGGGTCTATTTTTATTTTGTTAACTTAAAGAAAAGCTGGGGAAAAAAGAAAAAAAAACCTTTCTTGGTATCATAGGCAAATGTCATCTCCAATGTATTGAAAGGAAAATTCTCCAAATTAAACATAGACAGATGGGAATAGTAACCCTTCCCCCTTACCTATAAACAGAAATTGTAGCTATCTTTAGCTCTCTGAATGCAGCAGTTATTAGTAAACCCTGCTGTAAGAGGGGTGCTACATCATCTCTTTGAGAGAGAGACCTTCTAAGAGGCAGAAAGGGTTAAAGAAAGTTTGACTTCATGTTCAATAAGCTTAGTATTTTGTAAAAAGTTTATTGGATCCAATAGTACGCTTACATGTTTATCTCCAGTTCTCTCAGACATCTTGATTTAAGTCCTCACAAATCCAGGAGTTTAACAGTTAGTGCACTGAAGCATCTTTATTATTGAAGAGTAGCTGCCTGCCTTGTAACACAGCTGCTTACTGCTCCAGTGGGATGAAACAAAATAATTAAGAGCAAAGATGTCTGACATTTAACTAGCGTTATATTTAAATAACTTGCTATTGGTATTTTGTAATAAGACTATTGCCTACTGAAATAAAAGCACTTTCAAGTCACTCATATTATTCCTTTTTTATAATAAAAATGACTCTTCAACATTAAACACTACCTTGATTTCAGAAGGATCCCAAAATGTCATAAAAATTAGTTTCAGAGTACTTAGATTTAACTTAACCCCAAAAATGCAGCCATCTCTGAGTGAGATCTCTTCCTTAATGGATCAGACTACAGTTGGAGATAAAATATGAGGAGATTATTCATTTGAACTACAGGAGGAATTTAGTTATGGAAAAATAAAAACAATTCTCTATGCTTGAGACTGTCTAGAACACTTACCTAAAAACGTTAAGCAAATTAAAAAATACAGTGTTTTATTTTGTTGATAGTAGGGTAATTAATAATTTGCTATTTATATAATTTACACTAATTACGTATCAAGTTGGCTTGCACAGGCGGGGAACAGAGCTCTGGTATTTAGACCTGTCTCTTCTTTTGTCAGATGAAATATTTAAATATTTAAAACCAACTGTAACAAAATTCATAGTATTTGATCTTTTACCAAATAGGAGGAATAATAAAAGAACGTAACAACTGTATATGTTAATATGTCAGAGACATTTAAAATTTTTATTAGGTGATGATGAAAAATGCACTGTCTTGCCATTTCTTTTCACCTAGGCAAGTTTTCAATAGAGAAAAGTTTTCCAGTTTTATGGATCATGTCTGTGACAGATGAAATGTCTGTGCAGCACATAATTTATTTTTCTAGCAGAAATAATGTTCTGCCAGTTGTGCCAGGAGATGGGAAGTTTTATGTGCTTATTTCAGTTGAAAACATCTGCACTAGATAACGTAAGCCATTGGGTCACACGTTAAATAACACTATTATATGTGACTGCATATAACGGCTGTTTTGCATCTTCTTCGTAATGTGTTTGCAACTAAGCAGAATTGTATTGGATCATTATTTGAAGCTGCTGCACCATTAACCCTTAACGCATTTACATTTCTCAGATTTTCAATTAAGAGCTAATTCAGTAAATTACTTGAATATGGGCCATATTCACAAAAAATAATTTAGGTACCTATATTAAAACAAAATACAAAAGGCATTTTCAAAGTTGCTAGTTGCCACCTAAAATCTCAGATTTTGCACTTTTACAAGAATTTCCAAAGCAGCCAGTTTTCTGTTTCTGAATATATCAGTGCTAAATGTCTCAGAGTCAAAAACTGTGAGCACCATCTTTGATAATTTCAAAACAGACCTACTTGATCAGCCACTATTTTTTTCTAATTGTCTAGATTAGGGATTACCTAGTAGTAGCACTTCTATCTGTAGTCATTTTGGGCTCACCCAAGATGTTGACCATCAGTGTCCAAGCACTTCATTTTCCTGGAAGATGTAGGTCTGAAACCCCTTGGATTGATACACTGATTTTATTTTCCTTGTCTTGCAACTAGTGCACTATCTACAAAGCTATTAGACAAACAGGGACTGGTATGGGTACTTCTTTCCTTCAGTTGTCTTCTGAAAGAAAGCAGAATCTTTCCTTGATTTTTCCAGGTGCTCCGCCCCATTAAGGCTCCCTGCATTTAAGAAAGCGAGATAAGATTAAGTGTAGAGAGGGAATGTTTTGTATCCCTTTGCCCTAAAAGTCCAGAAGTTTCCTTTTAGACATTTTAACTTTCTAGTTATACTAACTGCTGATTTGTTGAAACTGCCATCTGCCTGGTTTCCTGGTTTTCCCTCACTTAGAAGGTAAATCTAGAGCTGTTCTGGGTAGGTTTTACATCAGTGCAGGATGGGTGTCCACAGCCCTATTCCCAAATTTGTGCAACTCTGGAATCCTGCACATTACATCACATCATGACAGATCAAAGGGTTGAGAAAAAATAAAGATATCTTAGAAAGCAGTGGAACTTCTATAAATAGCTGAGTACAACTTGTGGGACCAGGTTTCCAAAAGCTGGGTGCAAACTTATTTAACTCAAATGGTTCAACAGGACTCCTTGCATCATGATATATATGCTGGTCCTTTTCTTCTGCTAAATTAAGGCATTGACAATTGGGTCCTCAATGATTTACTTTCCTGGAAATCTACATTGTAGGAGAAAACAGCTAATGATTGAAGTTCTTTCAGGCAGCCAAACCCAACTCCTCCACAGTACTGCTAGCAGGAGATACAACAGATGATTGTTTTATGCTCCATCAGTCCACGCTGGTTCTATTCTAACAATTAAAAATAGATATGAAAGGTGCAGAACAATAAAACAAGGCATATTATTGTACCAGTAGGTCCATTTTAGAAAAACTCACATGCAACTCACTTGAACACTCTGTGGCTCTGATATCCCTTAAATGCACTTGTAGACTGTTCCAATAGTTTCAGTTCAGTTTCCCAACTTTGGTCAGAACCGCAGAACTGACACATTTATGTGTGTTGTTTGTTTTCAGGATTTAATCTCATTTGTTTAACAGTGTTATAATTTCCACTGGCAAGACTTCATTCATTTATTTTGACACTCATATGGATTACCATTGTAATTGTTTCACTATCTCAATATCCATCATAATGGGATCTCAGCAGGGCTTTCTCCTACTAATCTCACTTTTTAATTAGGGGTATCACATCCAGCGTCCTAATGAAGCTGGCAGTAGTTGCATTTAAAGCATTTTATGTGCATTCCCGGGTGAGCAACCTGTGAAGCCCAGATCCAAGAACCGTTCAAATGCCTTTGCAATCAATGAACTACTGCTAGTAGCTTTCTGATGACTACTTGATATGGTTATCTCATCCTCTACCAAAAGCAATTCTTTGTTTCTAAGTGGTGAAAAAGCTTTTGTTTTGGAATCACTCATAGCATGGTCTCCTTTTTTCCTTCACTCTTCCCAAGCAATTTGGCATTAAATAATATTGGCTTTATATTCAGTGTGTTATTAGGTAACCCAATGAAGCACAGCACAACCTATCATGTCCTAACATAATGGGGTGAGAAATACTGGAAATGATTTTATAAAAATTCTTTTTTTTTTTTCAGACTGTATACCTGCTAACGATTGAAATAAATCCTAATTCCAAATTAATCTTGGGCAACACACAGAAATAATTTTGGCTTCACCAGTATAGCCCTTCCCAAAAAAGATAGCTTGCTATGAGATCCCTGCACCATTTCTGAGTCATCTGTTGCTGGCTAAATTTTTCTTAATGCATTCATTATGATGGAAAAATGCAAATGCATTTTAAAAAATTTATTCTACTCCCTTCCTTATCTGTTGATCCAATAAGAAATACAAGAGTCCTAAAAATACGGCAGTAAAATGATGTTCTGTATTAATACAATTTAGGAATGAGTTTTCCTGTAATATATGCATACTTCCTGAAATGAACCAAATATGCAGCAAATTGCAGGCCATGTCCAAAGACAGCAAAATGATACTGATTTAGCTAGTACTTTTACATCTCTGATAACAGTTAGGAGAGCTTCCTTGTATATTTAACACAGCTGCCTTCTAAATTCCGAAATGCCAAAGAATAACTATGTATGTGAAAAAGGTTGGGAAAAAGGTTGGGATCTGTCTCACAGAGGGACAAACAAGCTGTCACAACAAACCACAAAGTCAGCAAAGATGTTGTCTAAACTATCACACAGACTATACGATGACAAAAGACAACACAAATGCTGTTTTATCAATGAAGTTTTGGAACCAAAGAGCATGGGATAGGGATATAGACCTCTTACCATCTCACACTGATTTAAGGAGAATGAATTTGCTACCTAATTAAGAATACAGATAATAAAATAAGGCAGAAGTAAGGTTAAAGCTGACATTGGAGAGCTGTAATTTGCAGCAAAAATCTGGAAATGAAGAGCCTGCTGACAAGACATCTACTGAAATGAATAAGGTGACAAATACAGTCACTGTCAAGAGAGTGCCTGTACATTCAGATAGTGTTATGGTACACTATCTTACTCAAAAAAGCTTCCAGGGTTATGAGCAGAGCTTTCCATAATAAAATTAATTTTTGTTGATTCGTCACAATTGAACCTCTTTTCAGGAGAAGGATCTGCATCTACAATTACCCCCATTTATAACTTATAAAAGTTTTTAAATTTTCATTGTTGAGGTATTCTAATTGAAATAAACTTGTCTCCAATACTGCAACACTCAGAAATCTAGGCTGAAAAGTACCCAGTGCCCTGAATTGCTATGAAATCAATTACAAAATTCAGTTGAATGCATCCTTTCCTCTCTAGCCTTTAGAAACATTTTTGGGACCTTCAACATTACAACCATGTTTCAAATAGGAAATCAGTCTGAAACCTTGTGTGCTACGAAGCCCTACTTCAATTATTCTACCAGGGATCTTTTTCTGTCATTTTCTAGTTGCCAGAAGCGTCTGTTTTTACACACTGTTGTTTCCGTTCACAGTCTGTGAATGCAAAGTTTGCCCACATCTAAAGGAAGCAGCTCTGTGAGCATGGGTTTTGAAAGAGGACTGCTTTATTAGAGCTGCTCTTACCATTCTAGAACAGAATAGAAATTTGTTTTCCTGTGCAGGCTTAGTCATTTTTGCTTGTTTGTCTGTTTTACTTTTAAGGAAAAATAAAAGAAACTCAAACAGCCAAATCTTTTCCAGACTTTTTGTGAAAAAGATGAAGTAAAGGGAGAAAATATTCTTGTGCAGGAGTAGGAAATAAATCAGTGGTTTGGGGGCAGGCTCAGAGGAGAAAGAGATCCTGCACTTTCTTGCTGCATCAAACCTCTCTTGCAATATTTTTGTTCAAGCCAATGAGATCTTTGGAAGGCTGTTTAAAAATAAGCACGGAATCAATGAAAACAGGACTGGAAAGGACCTGTGAAAGTTTAGTTAACCCCTGTAATGCAGCCAGGACATACAGCACCTGCCCAATCCTGATGGCAGCCCGTTCTCAACCTGTAGCAATCCCACAGCCTATTTAGATTTAACAACTCATTTCTCTCAAAGTCTTCCTGATGAGTATTTTCTCTTACCCTCCCTCTCCCAGTTATCCTATTCCCAATCCCTGGTGAACTGCAGTATCCAGAACAAAACTGAATATTTTAGCCATAGCCACTTTTGAAGAGAATGAGAGAATTATATCATGTGCCTTACAAATACTAGTCTTGTTTACATACTCAATAAGGTGTTTGCATTTTTGGGGGGCAGAATAGCATGAGGTTGTTGATAGTTATTTATTGTTTGATTAACTACAGCCCTCTACCTCTTTCTTCTTGTCACCGGGTAGCAATAGGGTAGGCCAACTGAGAGACAAATTTTTACCCCCCAAAAGTGCGAGTTATGATAACTGTGAGAAAAGAAAGTGGCGGGGGAAAGGATTAACTTCAAGGTCTCTGACATAACTGCAATACTTAGCTCTCTTGAAATGAATACATGATCTACAAAGTCCCTGAGTTGCATGAAAATTGAAAACCCCAAGACATCGTTTTTAGAAAATCACTTTTCAGAGAGTAACTGTGAAGCAAGAAATTTATAGGTCTAGTAATTTTGCCCTTGATAACGTAATTGCCATTACCATTCAGATTCCTAAAGGGTCTGATTTTAGAGAGGTGTTGAGCAGCTGCATTTTCCATTGATTTCTGGTAGAACTGAAAATGATCAGGACTTTGGAAAAATCCATACCTGCTGTGATCCAATCCTTACAAAGAAATACTACCCTATTTCATATTACCCCAAAGTTATTTATTTCCCTCAATAGGTATTTCCAATACATTCTCCAATAAGTAATAAATCATTGAGAGAACATCCCTCAAAACATCAGATACCAGACCTATGCTACACGTCTAGAAAGCTCCTTTTTTTTTTTTTTTGGAGAGTTTTTTTTCACTATGAAACAGTCAAAAGATTTCTTCTTGGACCCAGGCTCTCTCTAAGCCCAGTGAATGTGTGTATGTATCTTGGCAGACGTTGGCAGATGCTGCATGCAGCCTAATGAACCTCTAACAGCACTCGAGGGTTATAAAAATAACCTGGTCAGCGCTCAACAGGCCATCTGTTGCACAGAAGCAAACCCCATCCGCAGCAAGATTTGGATGCAAAAACTTTCTTTTTAATTGCTTTCAGCATTTGAAATGGGGTAGCAAGAAACACCACCAACATTTTATCCTCTGTGCAGGATTAATTTCCAAGTTATTTGAGAACGGGCCTGAAGGGCAGCTGCTTTTGGTTTGCACTTGAGACAGTGGGCAAAACTAGACTTCTGTATGGGCAAAACTGCCACGGTGCTGCTAACCAGAGAGTAAGCAAGTATTGCACATTCGAAAGCAATGAGCCATCATTTGAGTAATGCACACCTTGAATGAATAATTAGGCATAAAACAACAGGTAAAGGCGTTTTACCTTAATATAATAAATGTCAAAACTAAAAGGATCTTCAGGGGAATCCAAAATCAGCACTGTCATATAAAACAGGGTGTTTGATTATCATCATAAACATATTTCCATATTTTATATATTCCCATTAAATAAAATCTGCAAGTATGCATAGCTGATTTACAGCAATTTATTTGGCTCAATGAGCTGAGTTTTTATTTGTGCTGAAGTTAACAAATCCTCAAGCAAAAAGTTCTGAGGCCAGATGCATGCTCTCTTAACAATTCTGTACCCGAGTATATTGTACTGAAGCATTTTACCAGAATTAATTGATATTTCTTGTGGGTTTTTTGGTTGTTTGTTTTGGTTCTTTTTTTTTTTTTCCCTAGTTAAGAGATGACAGTCTTCCAGTCTGGCTGGTTAAAGCATGTCATATGATTAATCATTCAACACAAATAAAGAATAATGCCCTGGCAAACAGTCCTGAAAAATTCCTAAGCTTTAAGCTATTCTTTCAGACAAATTGGTGACTACTGGCAAATAAAACTTGTATTCACAGAAATGAAGACTATTCCATGAATGATTCACAAACAGAATAAACTTTTAAGCTGAATTGATAATTAATGCTCTCTCAGTTCAATAGTTCAATCAAATCTCTTAAAAACAATCTTATTTGAATAAAAATAGTTACCTGAATTGCTTACCAGGTAACTACATAACACTATATAAATGTCCCAGAGCATCTCAAGAAAAACAAGGTAGCCCTAGGAGAAGACACATTGTGAATAGTAATCTATCTAGTGATGAACCTGATCAATATGCTGTTTCATCACACTAAATTGTTCTAGAGATGCATTCTGTTTATTGTTTGCTGACAAATTCTGAAATATATGCCTTTTTAAAAAGGTTTCAATAGATTTCTGGGAGTATAATACAACAACTACTTTTTTTTGAAAATGTTCAAAAGCATCCACTTATTAATCCAAAACATTTTTTCCTGAGGATTCATTGTCACTGACTTTTCTTAAAATTGAAAAATATATATTCTCAATAATTTGTACATTTAAGTTATTAATTATAAGGAAGATAATGTTTAAGTACTAAATATCTTCAGAAGATTTTCCTTTATTAAAGAAATCCAAAATGAATCAGGTTATGACACTTTAATCAGGTTAGAAGAAGGAAAAAAAAGCTTAGACTTTCCTTCATGATAGAACTTCCTTATTTTTCTGAAGCTTCTTACTTTTCAGGAAAAAAAAAAAACACTTTTATTAAGACAGTCAACAAAAATGTCACATAATTTGTCTTGCATGTGAGAACATGATTTCTAATTTCTTTTACACTTTTTGTTTAATTGAAGTTGTCAACTGAAAAGAAATAGCCAAACATGTTATTTTGACTAAATTATAGTTTCAGGAGAAGGGGGAAAAAAAAAAGAGAGAAAAAAGCAATGTTCCCATTTTAATGCAAACTTCACTAAATTTTTTTAAAAATACTTTTCCAATTTTCTTTTGATATGGAAAAATCTAAATCCTACTTTATTAAAAGTATTTCATTTTCTTATCTTTAGTAGAAAAGGAAAGATTAAGTAAGAAGGAATATTTTCCTCCACTGTAATTAAAAACAAAATTAAAATATTAAAAATGCTACTATACTCATAGGTTCCTCTTTTTAAACTAATTCTAATAAAACTATTCCTTACACCTTCTTTTCTGCTGGGGTCATCACTCTCTGATGTAATATTACCACAGTTCTCCTATAATTTTTTTTAACTCCTCTCTGCACTGTACTTCATTTAATTTACTTTATTTTACTTCATTTTTTTTTATTTTAATTTACTTCATTTACTTTCATCTCTTATTTCCAGAAGAATGTCTTGAAAGCCTAGCGACACTTAATTTTCCATGTTCTCTGTAACCCCGTAAATTCTAAGTTAAAGCCTGGAGAGACTGTCAAGCTTGCTTAGGCCTACAACAACATTTTCAAGGGCTAGCTGGGACAACTATTTTTTCTTTTTTTTTCCGAAGTGAAATGGATCCTTCCCGGTAAAACAAGCAGCAGGCATGAGGCACTAAGAGATTTCAGAATTCTGATTTTTATGTGAATTGCTTATAGCAGCACAGACTTCGAAGTTTCACCTATATCTTCAGGCTTCTTTTGCCATAATATGCAATCTGCATCCCTTCCATCCATAAACTCCAAGTTCTACTTTTTTTGTAACAAAGAAAAAAGACACAAATTTCAAACAATGAAAAAGAAAAAAGGAACTGAGCAAAATGTAGAATTTCTAACTCTGATAAGTCTGCTACTTTGATCCTGAAGCAGGGCAGGAACATTACGCAAATTCCAAGGAACAAAATGCATTCAAAATGTGAAAGGCTTCAATTTTGACAGTCAGTCAAAGCATCTGAATATAGCGAAAACCAATGATTTAAATATTCATTTTTATTTTAGCATTAAACTTCATCTTCTTATTCCCTTAATCCACTTGTGCCTCCAGTTTCCATGGCAGGTAGACAAGAAGGCATAGGGACTGAAATAAAGCTACTCATAGCATAGATTAGCTCACAAGTCTAATGATTCCAGGAAATGCCTTATGGAATACTCATTTGACCAAAACCCTAGCCTACAGAAGAAAACAGAACAGAAGTTCTGTAAAGGTGTAAGTTATCTATGGCAAAATGCTATTTTATTTTATATTTATTTAACATTGACCTGAGGCAAAATAATTTAGATCAGTGTCAAAGCAAAAATCAATACTCTGATTCAGGTCAACTAATATGAAATAAAATAGCAATTTCAACTTTAATTCTCCATCAGAGAAATATGACACCTCAAAAATTGCTACCATTTTTTTCCCTCCTTGGAAATTATACTTCACATTTGGGTGAAAAATTCTCAGATATTCAGGTACTTAACCAAGTGCCCTGCCTTTGCAGAGGCAGAAAGCTCTGTGCACCAGAATGGATTCATGAACAATGTACCCAAAAGCAACCTTCCTACTCATTAGTTTCATGTCCTGCATCATATAAGCCATAGAGATTCCCTGAAATACGCTTGCACTAGAAGCAAAAATATGTAGCAATGAAAAATCTACCACTATTCTTGGCAAGTTTAAATTCTTCCAAAGATTAAGTACCCTCACTGCTAAATATTTGCACCTGATCTTTAGTCTAAATTTATCCTGTTTCATTATCCAAAAATTGGGTCTTGTTATACTTTCATCGGCTTGACTGATGAGTTTTGTATTACCAAATTGCTGTTACCTATTTAGTTACTTGGAAATTGTGATTAAGCTCCCTCTTAACCTTCATTCTGTTAGAATAAACAGATTGAGCCTGTTGGTGTCTTTGGCCATAATGCCTGCTTTTGAACACTTTATTCATTTGTGTGGCTGTTCTCTGATGAGCACGTTTTACTGTTAATAGATTGAGTGCAGTGGATCCACAATTTGATCACTGTCTTCAACACGACCCCCCCACAGCACCCCTTAAGCTTATTGCAAAGCAAGGGGCCCAGATCTATTCTCCAGAGTACGTGCTCTAGAGAAGGCAGGTACTGAGGAGTGCTGAGTACTGACCAGAATGCTGCCTGCTCACCTGCCTTGCACCTGGTTTCTCTCTAATCCTCACCCAGGATATTCTGTGCATCCATTTAGACACCTCTCATCCCACCGAGAGCTTGGCCTTAGCAGCATGCCCATTAAGTCAAAATGAAAAGAATATAAAAGGTACAAGCCAAGACGTCTCCAATGTGCAATTTGTGAATGCACTTTTTATAGCTATGATTTAAGTGGAAGGAAATCAGAACTGAGAATCTCTCTCTTGTAGCCTTTTACAGGGTAATCAATGGGTTTTCATTATCTAAACACTTTGATGATTTGAGGCTAAACATTACTTTTGCTGGTGCAACAAAAGTATGATGTAAAGCCTCTGGTTGAAATAGGACATTTTTAACCAAATCTCGGTTAAGTATCCTCTCACACTAAAACAGAAATTGTAATCTTTGCTCTTTGAATTCTTGCAATATTGCCTTAAAAAATGCAGCTTTTGTACCAAGCAGTGTTGGGCAGGCAAGTGCTCATCTACCTAGAGCCAAAAACCTACCTGAGCAAGCTGATTTCCTTGGGCCCATCTCTCTGTATAAAGTTTCGCACAATTCTACATCTCTTCCACAAGATACAGTTCTTCCATCAGCATTTTTATCTGCTGGATGATGAAATGGGCATTTTGCAGAGAAGGTGTCTTTATTTAAAGCTCTTGCTGTTATTTGATAGCTCTGCAGTAGCTTAGCTATTCATTGTCAAGTAATACAAGACCATTTCACCCATTTCCTTACTCCAATATACCAGTATGATCTGTTCATCTCTTAAGTTGTCTGTGCAAGTGCCATTCAAACAGTTGATCAGGCTTAGTGATCACACAGGCTTTATGACATTTTATTAAGTTAACCTTGAAGGCTTTCATTTTCCCTTCATTTCTCAACGTATCAAATTGAAAACTGCTTTATTATAAAGCAATACATTCCTGCCAATTCATTGTTACATATTCCTATTGATCACCTTTCTATTGTAAATAAACAGCTTTCTTTGAATGACTCTTTATGGTTCAGTTGTCTCGGCAGCAATAGAACTTTGTGGAAATTCTGTCTCTCTAAGGATTTTCAGGTTTTGAAATCTGGTTGCCTTCAGAAGCAAGCCCCAAACAGCAGAAAGACAGGTGCCTTTACTCTAGACTAGTAAGGAAAAAAAAATGACTTGTTGCTCCATAGCTCCAAGATTACCAATGTGACAGCAATTTTCTTAGCAGACTGCTGAGGAGGAGGACGGAGGATCTGGCAAGGAACCAGCCACCACCTTGCTGGGTGTCTTGGAGACTCTTTGCTAAAACAAAACCTTATCTAAGGCACATTTTAAATTCAATGAATGAGAAAAGTCCAGCAAGAGTTATTTAGTCACAGTTTTGCCAGCTAGCTCCATTTGGCAACTCATCAAGTAAAAAGGGTACTTTAATGAATACTTCGGTGTAGTATTTTATTTCTATTTCGGTGTAGTAGTGTGTTTTCTGGGTAGCATTTTGGACCTCTCTCAGCATCTTTACTTTCCAGACTACACAACAATAGCATCAAATTAGTGTGAACAACACATGGATAAATCACATTAATTCTAGAACTATTACATACAAAGCATAACAGGAAGGAGGAAAACAGATGAAGAAATTACTTTCCAAGTCTAGCCCCACCTTTCCTCCCCCGAGCTTGATGCTTAGCCTAGGCCAAGTACCACTGACAATTAAGTTTATTCTGTTAAATTGCAGAAGTGATACCTGCTCTTTGGTAAGTATTAAATATTTAATCCTATTGCTAATGTCTACATTTCGAAATTCCATATACATAGCCCAGGTTGTTAAAAATTTAACATGCCCTCCCCTGTTCAGTCATGTTTTATACTGTATGGACAAGGTATGCAGACAGGAAAGAGCTTCTGTTGACTCAGGTAGCTTATTCAGAGGATGGCCCAGCCAGATGCACCTACTCTTGCATTGGCAACATAAACATATTGTCTTTCTTACACAAGAAGTCTATTCCTACACAACCAGACATATATAACTGTATCAGAAAAGACTTTAGTAATATAGCAAGGAAGGCTCAGGTTATATTGCAATTAATACACACATTCATGTAAATATCACATCAGTAAACGTATATAACTTCTTTGCCACAATAAAAACAAAAAGAAAAAAGAAAAAAAATCTGCATGTCCCTACAAGGGAAGAATGATACGAATTCACCTCAGATGGATATGCTTTTAAATACACTTATATACAACAGTCCATCTCACAAAGAAGCATGTAGTCCAAAGGCTCCCATCTCACCCACTGGAATTGGTGGCTAAAACCAGAATTCTTATTTGTCACTCAAATACTGAAATACAAAATGAGGCACAAACACTGATTTACACCAAAAACCTGATGCAAGGTATCTACAAACTAGACCAATATAAAAAGATTAGACAGAAACAGATTGAAATCACCTAACAATTATTCTTGAGGCACTTGAAATGTCTTCAGTGTTATGTGTTCTGCTGTCTTTATTATAAAGAGTTTGATGAATCTGAGATAGGACTTTGATGCGCCCAAACATCTTGCAGTTTCTTCCAAGACATTAATAAAAACTTCACCATGCTTTACGTGTTTTGGGAAATACCCACAATGCTACTTCAGAGATCCAAAAAGTGATTAAATAATATGGAAGTGACAACCATATACTTCTGTGCATGCAGCTACAAAATATTGCGGATTTTCAAGTTACTTTTCCCATTACTAGCACAGGTCATCCTTAACTTAGGATTTAGACTGACGGCAAATATGAAGCTGGCAAGTTGTATTTTTTTACGTAGTTGGTGAAGAGAAAACTACATTTGGAATGATAATTTTTCTCTCAGTTAATATACAAAGGAAGAACAATTTAGTCTATTGAAGAAGAATGTCATAGTGCATAAAGAAGCCTGGCTGGGTACCTAATCGAGAATACAAATTCTGCATCTTTGCTGAGCTAAGGTAAACACGGAATAGCCAAACACTGAGGGCTGTATACAGAAAAATTATGAGAAAACACCTCTTCATTAACCTTGCAGATGCAGGAGAGGCTGAGTATGTGCACTACTCCAAACCGTAAAGAGGGACACCAGGAAGTAAATGTGGAAGAACGGCTTGAAAAGGGGGAGCTTAGAGAAATACTAGGGCCTAACAGAAGTTTTGGCATTACAGAAGCTCTCTTGGGGTGATACACAGTTGCCACTTCCAGGATGGTCTGGTTTGCACAGACTGCTCCCCCATGGTTCCCTGGGCAGCACAATGTGTCCTCCTTGCAGCTGCAATGAGGAGTAACGGAGAGTGCAGCACAGTGAAGACATCGCGACCAAGCTCTGTTGTACTCCCTGGGCCGTGCCACTGATAAACCGCACAGTATCTGCCCAATGGGAGATATATGGAAAGATGTCCAGTGCTGAGTCAGCAATGGTGGCAAGTCACTCCTTTCAGATGAACTTTACTTGAACTTTGCTCATTATAATCTCATTATAATGCTAACGCACACCTCCACCCCAAAAGTTACCCACCTCCGAGGTACAACCGCTCCTCACTGGGCATGCTATCTCCATCTTTGGAGATCTTCAAAACCTGCCTGGATGTGACCCTGTGCCCTAGGTGTCCCTGCTGGAGCAGGGCGGTTGGACATGATCTCTAGAGGTCCCTTCCAGCTTCAACCATTCTGTGATTTTTGATTGACTATACATTTAAATGAAAGCGAGATACTTTTTCACCAATCAGTAACAAAAGTAAGCACGACTGTGGTCACTCGAGCTCCACCTAAATATAAAAAAATGTAAAAGGTGAACTAAGGTGGATTCTCTTTCTCTGGAGATCTTCAAAACCTGCCTGGATGCCACCCTGTGCCACGTGCTCTAGGTGTCCCTGCTTAAGCAGGGGGGGTTGGGCTAGATGATCTCTAGAGGTCCCTTCCAACCTCAATCATTCTGTGATTCTGTAAGGAAGGAAGAAGTTGGAGGGAAAATTCCATCGTAACTTCTGGGACTGGTTGACCGGCTGAACCCCCTTTCCAGCTCTCAAGTCACGATGCTGCCTGAGGAGACTGCTCAAGACTGACAACCCTCTCCCATCTTCTTGGGTAAGTGATGATTGTGCATTTGTACATTAGAGCTAGCTAAGAACCACACACTGTAGTAATTTTCTGTACTGACACCTGAAACCTGCTTTGTAAATGTTGCATTTGAATAAATCATGCTATTTGTGAACTCAACTACTTGTTTTGAAGGCAATCGAACCTACAGTTGACAGACTGTTCATGAATCTGGTGTTGCCAGACTTGGCCCTATAGCTACCATATTATTTGGCACCCCTATTATGAGATGAGTCCAGCTGCCCCCAGTCCTTCTAACCTCTGAGGACAGGCTGGAATGCAAGGGGATGCAACTCTTACCAAATTAGCCCCCTCTTCAAACTGCAAGAGTAAATCAAACGGTATACGCTTTTAATTTAATTTTCTTAGGACTTGTATGTCTGGACATAAAAACACAGATAGCATGAAGACAAATGTCAGCTAGGAATGAGAGCTGCAGACTTGTGTCACAACTCTGATGCGTATCATTGCTCACAGCAATTGTTGAAGAGAAAGAATGGCTAAAATAAAGATATTCTCTTTCTGCTTTAAGCGTGCACTGGGCTTAGATTGATGAGGTTACTGTGGTTAGGTAAATTGAATTTCTCATATTTTAGTGTATTGAACCATTTTGGTGCGTGGGAGAAGTCATTGTTCAGCTGACTTTTGGTTTTGGAGAACAGTTCTGTTGACAAGACCTGTTCATACTGCCCTATTACTCTGGGACCCTAGCTATGCATGGTGTGCAAGGTACTGTATAGGCATAGGGGTAAGAGTAAGGGTAAGTCTTTTTCCAAAAAAGCTTAGCATTTAACTAGCCATATGTAAGCAAGTAAGAAAGTATTATCCCCATTTAAGTAAAATGGCAATGCAATATCCTCAGCTCAGCCATCCAGTCATGCACAAAATCTGAAACAGGGCCCAGAAATAAGCCCAAGTACCTGAATCCTAGTTTACTTGTTATTGTAACTGGCTCATTCTTCTACCCACTAGTTTTCACCTTTGTTTCTGATCAGAATATGCTTTCCTCCAAAAAGCTATGCTCTGTATTTGTTATGCAGTTGTACACTTTATTCTCCACTCAGAAATAATTCTGTATGTATTTGGTGTTAAATCTATTGTTCCCGAAGTCAGTTTTGTTATCAGGACAACAAATTCCCTTTACTAGTTGGTAAACTGAGGTGAAGCTTGCACATTTCCATCACGGTGATGTATCTAATGTGACCGCGTTTATTACAGCTTGTTAGATACTATAGCTCAGATACTGTATCTGCTAAAAAAGAAAAGAAAAAAAAACATAGTCATGAAATAAATAATTATGTGATTAAATGGAGTCATACACAGTAGGACGATGTCTGATTAAGATCTCAGGCATTTTAGCATTATTATGTGTGTAAATGTTGATGTCATTGCTACCTGCTCAGTCAGCACATGTGGCCTAACTTATTCACTGAATTTTACAACTATCCAAAGAGCTCATAATAAAGATTAGTCTATAAAAATCCACAGAAGATGCTTATCCAGTGTTGACGCATACTATGCATGTCAGGTACAAGGTTACTGTAGTTGGACTATATCAACAACTCATAGATTGTAATGTATTCATCACATGAGTATAAACCCCATTTTATGAAGAAGAAACTAAATCCACAGAGGACCTGAAGAAAGAAGACCCTTACGAGAAGTAGCTTTAAGATATCAGTTGTGGTTGGCTTATTTAGGTTGCCAACTATTCCTCTCTGTAGCCCACAAAGAAAAAAAAAAAAAACCTCCCCTGAGGAGTAGAGTTCCAAAAGAATTAAACAGAAATCCCACAGTTGAGAAACACAATGAATCCAAGTCTCTAAGAGCTAATTCTGCATCGTACTGTTGATACCAAGAACAATCTAAAAAGATTTAAGCTCTCATCTGGGATGATCACATATAGGTGCAGCTAGGATCTGGCTCCGTGTTGGTGTGTGTAACTGTGTTGGAAGAATGGAAATAGAAAGGATGAAGGATGGACAAAAGCACTGCTGCTTCAGCACTGTAACCTGAAGCATACGTACCAGTGAAGAGCTCTCCCTTCCTTTGCTTTTCTTTTCCCCCTCTCCTCACAAATTCACTTCTGTATTTATATAAACTAGAAATGGGAACAGATCCAGGATATCCTCATTCCCTGGGAAACATCATGCTCGCTAGACTAGTGAGCCAATGCTGACTCTCACATAACCCAGTGAATTCACAGTTAGTGTCAAACAATGTGAAGTGCTCCAAAGGAAAATTTGAAGGACCAGTCACTCATAACACATTTGTAAGCTAAGCAAGGGTGGTCTCCTAGTAGGAATGAAAAATGGCTTTTAATACTGGGTCAAGAAAAGGAGAAATAATACATGCAGTGAGTCACAGAACTATCGGATTACGACTGTGGAGGAAGAACGCAATACTTTTCCATCTTTGGAAGAAAAGCTCCAATTTTCCTCAGATTTTATCCTGGCGTATGTTGTGCCTATGAAAATGACCTTATGCAGTCATATTGTTTGTTTTCCTGTCCATTTCCCTCTTCATAACTGCTTGAACATGGCCAATTTCTGCCAAATTTGACAGGCTGGCAGCAGTCTCACAGGTATCCAGTTCCTCCAGGTTTCATGCAGATAAACAGCAGCACATTTGTCCTTCTCACCAAGGGAGAGATTGCAGTTTGAGCTCATTCTTTATTAGATACCAGGGAGCCCATACAAAGAGGAAGTCTACAAATGCCCCAGTTATTAAAAAAAAAAAAAAAGTTGCAAAGGAGCATGCTTATTATTAACTGTTGGGGTTTGTGGCCAGCAGAGTCAGAGCTGCAGGAAAGCAAGCTGCAAACACTGTGTCTTGCAGAACTATTTCCTAAAGAAAGGTCTTCAGTGCTCAGCTTTTGTCCCAGGTTCAGACTCAGGAGCTCTTCATGAAGGGAGACACCTGCCTGCAAGACTCCCAGTCTCCGAAGAGAGTGGGATTTGACGTGTATTTTTTTTTAAGGATACATCCAGTTTTATGCTACTTTTATTTTAAAGGCAGGTGTGAAGAAAGGAAAGGTAGGAAGAAAGATGGAAGCAGGTAAGCAAATTGGCTCCAGAAAATCAGCGATACAATCCCCACTGGATAGAATATCATAATATCTTATTAAAAAACACTGGTATGTTTAAGGGAATTAATTAGTTTACAGTTTCTATAAATATATTCTTGAGTGGCAGGTGTTCCGGGATCCATACGCAAAGCTGACTGCCCAAATACAATTGTGAAACCACCCGCTAGGAAAAAAATCATGTTTATCTGCTGAGAAAATAGATATGTTGCGCCAAGTCGTTCTTCTCAGAGTGGCGTGCCCAGCAAACCTCTTAACTCTGTCATGTCCATGTAATCATGGCGTGAAATATGAAAATAAGAAGAGCTAGTACACTGCACAGCTGCTGAGGGCATTATTTTTTAATTGATGTTCTTTGTATTGAATGTTTCTTTCTCAGATAGTTTATAAATAATCAAAGACACCAAAAACATATTCTGCCCTCTGCAAAGATACTTCAGTTTTTGACTGAGGTGAGTGAAAAATGGTTCAGCTACTCTCTTGAAAGTTTGTCTTTGTAGTGAAGGTCTACATTCGTTATATCTGCATATTTCTGTGCCTCAAAATTTAAACTAATGTAGAGTTCAAAATTCGAAACTCTAGCATTTAAGCCTTTAAATACCAACAATTAATCTACAGTGCAAAGAATTCTCTTGCATTGTAAGGTGCTATGTTTACTTGATTACAGAAATGCTCTGATTATACTCTTTTTTCTACTTGGACACGACTTACACTACTACTACTTACACTATAAGAGCATCAGTTCTCGACAACAAGGGCTATAGAGTGCTTTTTATTAACTGGGTCTCCAGTATGCACAGCTAGGCAGAATACAGAGTGATTGCCCTGTTTCCCACCTTATAAATAATGCATTAATAACCCACTCTAGCAAATTTTGTAAAGTACAAGGGTGCATGTGCATATGCATTACGCAAATCATTACAAGAACTGGCCAACCATCTGACCGTTACATAGATGCCAGGAATTACTAAATGCTTCCAGAGTGGTGATCTTCACCAAAGTCAGGAGCTTCTGTTTTTTATCACTGTCTCAATCACTCATGCAACACTGCTTACTGCCAACTTAACTTTATACTGTACATATGCATGTCTGTACAGCTGGCAATGCAAAGAACCTGGCACAGGACAGAGCTGTAGTCCTGAAAGTAAATAAACCCAGTGATTTTTATTTAAAAGGGAAGGTAATTTGCCACACAAAATAGAAGTGTGTATGACTGCAGTATTACCCTGCCTGGCTTCAGGCCAGCTGAAGTATCTTCCCTCACAGCCTGGTGTTCCTGAGCTTCCCTCAGGGCAGGGCTGCCTAGGTGAGATGAACCTAGTGACAGATGAGCTCAGGGACAGAAATCCAGCCCTGTGGCCACATCTTCTGGATAAAGCAAATTCTGACCACTTCCCAACCAAAAAAAGCTCTCTGTCCTACTTCTGCTAGAGCCTGCCCCTTTTCTGCAGCAAAAGAAATCAGGACAAATGTCCCCTGAGCAACGGGCTGCCTCAACAGTCTGTTCTCCCTGTGCTGCACTGCTTTCAATCCGGATCCGGACCCGGATAGGCCCACCCTGTTCTGCACACACTCAGCCCCATCCCAGAAGCCAGGTTGCTACGAGGTGCTGTGTGTTACAGGGTGTTGTCTGCAATATGGGGAGACTCATCCCTGTGGCCACGGACGATGCAACCCTTTGACATGGCAGGTATGTCACTGGTAACATATATTAAACTAGACTGAGGTAATACCTTTTTTTTCCCCAGTATTTATAAAAATAAAAACACGTATCTGACAAAAGACTATTTGTTTTGATACCAGCATGAGAGAAAAACAGTGCTTGGAAATCTCTGTTATAAACTCTCCTCTGCCTGCAGCTGACATTTTGTAGCTTGAAGGCAGTCTTGTCAAGTTTCACCACTTCCCTTGCCATTTATACAAACTGCTGCCACATACACAGAATTTATTTAGAGTTAAAATAATAAAAAGACATATCTATGACTTCAGGCTCCCCCAGCACTTTCATTAATTTATACAATACAGTGAAATCCAGCAGCATTAAACTAATCATTCTGGTGGGGATGTAGCAACCTAGAGAAATCCCTCTTTTCCCATCACTGCTGTGAGAAGTTTGCCCTCAGCTTTCTCCAAATTCTCTCAAACGGCTGGCCTGCAAAGCCACCACAGAAAGGCAATTTTTGACCCTAGGACAGGCAGCAATTTCAGTTTGCTTAGAACCATCATAGCTGCTCCTGTCTTTCATAATGAGAAAGCTTCAATTTAAGGATTACAGTTGCTACAGCATGGCCCAGAGAAGAAATCTCACCATGTATCAAGTCCCAGCTTAGAGCCAACGACTTTAATTTCAGCTTAAAGCCCCCACAGTGTCTAGAGCACTGGTATCACATTTGACCATATGACAAGTTCCCCCTAACAAATAGTTGAATTCCTCACTTGCTGCAGTCTGTAAATGATTTCAAGTCACAACCTTTTCATAAAGGAAGGTTCTAACATTTAAGCAAAAGATAGGAATGGGGGCAACTGCATAAAGGGCCTAATTCAAAAGGAGATATTGTGGTCTTATAGCTGGAAGGAGTTGGTAGGGTTGCAACCATAAAATATGAGTAGAAATAGTAACATGCACTGTCAAAGCACTACTGTAAACTACTTCCACTGACTGCGCTCTCAGTGGAAAGCCACCACTCAAAATAATTACCAGGCTAAAGGCTTTAGAAATTACTTTATTTTTTCCCTTTTGTTCTTTGTTCAAGGAAGATTAACCTTGATAAGCTCACTTTAACCAAACGTTATCCCAAGTCCTGAGATGCTAAGCGTTGTCAATTTCAGCATTCTAGGCTGTTCTTCATTCTCATGACCTCCATTACTGCCCCTAGTGAGCTACATTCACAAGTTCTAGGACAGCTTTTCAAAATTCTGGCCCAGGCATTTTAGCTTGCAAAATAAGTGTTTTTAGGACACATAAAACGCACTCTTTTTTGAACATTTCCATGTAAAAATCAGTATGCTCAGATGGATGAAAAATAACTTTTGACTCTTTTTTTTTTTGCAAGTACAGGCTGACACTTGTTTTTATACAGCATTATTAATTCTATTTATTATCATGGAGCTCAAAGACATTAATATTTTATAGTATAGAGGAAAAAAATATCCTCCGTCATAACGGCCCGACCACACTGATGCCATCAGGTCATAACTCCAGATTTAAGGACAGAAAAATCCAACAAATAATTTCACCAAAAAATCCCAGTACTGTAACTGGGTCACTCAGGGGACTCAGATTACTACTCCCTCTGTTACTGATAACATGGTGGGGCTTCAGAGAATAGCCTTAGGGAGCTCTCTCAGAGTCTCTCCTAGGTAGGCAGCAAGCAGATAGTGGTCAAAGGTTTTTAGTAGTTTCTTCCTCTTCTCACGGTCTAACCTTTTGCAAATTCATCTTCCTTAAATTTTTTAGCGGCTACCACCAGCTGTCTTTGGCAGGTGAGTTCCCAAATAGAAGTAAGTATGTCCATAGACAGAGCTTTTCCTAGAGTCAGGGTATACAAAATACAGAGAAGACCTTTATTTAACCATAGGTTTCACAGCAAATAATTTACAATAGCTCCTCTGGAACAGATCAGTCCGACTCTGTAAAAATGATGAAAAACAATGTGTCCACCCATACTGTTTCGGCCCACTTATTTTTAATTTCTCTTTTAAGCTCAGCTATGACTTCTGACGTAAAGGAACAAAGGTAAATTCCTCTTCTACGCAGTGATCTCAGACTGACTTAGATAATGACGTGTGGGGACAAAGATTATTCTTACATTTGTAGGAGAACTAAATTTATTCCCTGTGTACAGTAATTGTTGGTACAAACTGGTCAGTAAGGAATATTCCTACGCTATAATAAATTATTTGGCTAATTAGGAGATGAAAGCACATAAAGAAAATGTGAGCTCAGCCTACTCTTCTCACACAAGCCTTCAAACCACCTATACCATTAACTGTACAGTACTAGCAGGCTCTCAGGGGAATGAAGATCAGCAACTATGTTCCTGGCACATTGTCTTACTCTGGCGGTACTGAATAACTGATATTCCAGGGGACTTGGTTGCTCCCCATGGTTTCTTGCAGTAACACATGCATTTAAAACACTAGGAAAAAGATGCTTAGAGAGCGTGTAACTAGTGGCATTTTGGTGAGATTGGTCACAGTTTCCCCAGTGATCTGCCAGACAACGAGACTTGATAGACAAAAAGGAGGAGAGATGGAACGATGAAGCAGAGCAGTGTAGCATATCCAGATCAAGTAGGCATCAAAGCCTTTATCCGTGCCTTTAGCTAGTGGAACAGGCAGATCTGGACCAACAGCTGGCTGACAGCACGCTAGAGGTATTCTTCAGGGAAGAAGTTCCCTCCAAATCCCCGTTGATAGCCAAGAATAATACACGGTGTACACTGAGTTGCAGAGATTAATCTATAAATAGGACGAGTCTTTCCTCTGTCTTGATCAGCAGACATATTGCACAGCAAAGCAGCCTAAGTGGACGATGCAGCTGGCAACAGCAGAAAGTTTTCTGTCTAAAAGAATACAGTGTAGAAATTGTTCAGGAACAAGTAACCCATGGGAATGCAATTGCTGCAATGTTTCCTAGATCAGTACTTGCATGAGTTTTTTAATCTGTCACTCACAGTTAATGTTGGCCACATAAATAAAGTTATGCAGGAGCAAAGTGAACTAGCCTCCAGGTTTCTCTTGAAAATTAGCTGAGGTTTTTACCCAGTTTTCGCTATTATATTAGAAAAAAAAAAAAAACCTACCAACAAGCTGATTTTGACATCCTGTCAGTAAACATTGCACTGATGGAGAACTACAGAGATAGACACAATAGGAAGAAGGCACTAAACAGTTACATTATGTTGTGATGTGGACTTCAGGCTGCATGTGTTAACTTGAGGATGCTTCAGGGCCTTTAGTGAATTGATATATCCACCACTGAGAATTTCCACTTGAACCAAAAAGTGAATTATTTGAGCGGGCAACTTTGGTAACCTCACACGAGTCTACAATCCCTGCTTCCCCATACAATTGCATCCATGCTGAGAAACCAACGTTGTCTGAGCATTGTTTTTCTGAGAAGAATAATAATATAATATTTTCAGTGCTGTGTATTTCTCAAAAACTATGCAGAGATAACATCACCCACTGCTGTGACGAAATGTGGCAGCTGCTTAGCAGAATACAGCTACAGATGAGGTCAGGAAATAAAAATGATATTGGGTCAAATTGGGTCTCTGTTACACCTCTGAAACACAATGGTAGTTACTCTGGATTTATACAGTTTAAACAAGGGAGTCCTCAAAGACACTGCATAAGGTATCATAAAAGAAACTGTAGGAGAGTGGAAGGCAATTACCTGTGTTAAAAAATTGTTGTCTGTCCTTTCCTTAACAAATTGATATAGGCATTTCTGAGAGAACTTACATCAAACCTCTCCTCTACCTTACCCAGGTAGCTGAAGGCTAATTGAATCTTAACATAAGCCATACCAAATGTTTTTTTCAGTGAAAGTCTATGTGCTATCCAGAGTTACTAACCATTTGGCATACCATTGTTTAATTTAGAGAAGCAAAACACAAACAATATAGAACAGTACTATTTATCAGCAGAGGAGAACACATCTCATTGTCGCAGGATATTGTGTGCAGTAAAAAGTTTACATCATTTCAACTAAGTCACTTAGACAATGATGAATAAAAATACAGCAAATACTATTGAGTACAAAAATAAATACCCCTCTTAAGGAGTATCCATACTAAAGATGGGTACAAGTTGAAACACAGGAAGTTCCACCTCCATGTGAGGAAGAACTTCTTTCCTGTGAGGGTGACAGAGCCCTGGAACAGGCTGCCCAGAGAGGTTGTGGAGGCTCCTTCTCTGGAGATCTTCCAATTCCACCTGGATGCCACCCTGTGCCCCGTGCTCTAGGTGTCCTTGCCTGAGCAGGGGGTTGGACTAGATGATCTCTAGAGGTCCCTTCCAACCTCAGTCAGTCTGGGATTCTGTTATTCTGTAAAGATAGCTAAAAACTGAGAGTGTATACCAGGGAGGTATTTGTCCTAATGTTTCACTTTTTCCCTGGGCATTCACAATTAATCACCATCAGAGTCAGGATCCTGGGTGGGACAGATCTTTGGTTTGGATCAGTGCAGTTATTCTGTTCTTCAAAATGATAATTTAGAGTTTAGTGTTATTATCACGCATTACCTGTGAGCTAGTTGTTCAGATAAGTACAATCATGTAAAAGCAGGCACCATTATGAAAAAACCCCACTAATCATTAAATCAATATTCACATCTACAACAGTTAAATTTTGTTGCTATATTTTAAGGAAAAGAATTTTGCAGGTCTAGTGCAGCAAGTGTTGATTACTGTATTTTTAATGACACACGCCAACTATACTACTAAAGTTGTTATTACTTTGCTGCAGTAACTGAACTTAACTGAAGTAGTAGTAACTTAACTGAAACCACACTTTAGAAAAACTCTCAAATATTGATTTTCTTTCCACTCTGCTGTTGTAAACCAAAAAAAAATCTAAAACAGTGTCAGAATTAAAACCATCATCTTAACACAGACAAAGATAGAAATGTTGCCCAGTGCACCAAAGCATCAAATATACCTCTTTGCCTTTTAGCCTGACAACAAGAGCTCCAAATCAATCACAAGAGTTTGGCTTCATGGCTATCTTTACTGCGAGTCAACACTGCGGACTGTACCTAACAAACCATTTATATACTCTTTTTTTTCAATACATTATACAAAGATTAATGGAATATGAATGCCTACGTTTATTTCTTTTGCTGTATCATTACCGTTAGATCTAGCTGGCATACTGTACAACTTAAAGGGAATGGATTGCTGTTTCACTTGTGAAAGATGACCTAAACCCTAATCTTACATTTAATCAAAAAAGCATGACTTTACACACAGCCATGTTGTAGGCAGAAATATTATCTGCGTTAATGTTAGTCAATCTGAGTTTAACGGTTTAGATGATTAATGCTTAAATTTATAACTATGCATAACAAGCACCCGGTGTGCTACACTTCTCACTCTGCATAAGTAATATGAGACAAAAAATTAAATATACTAAAAAGTTAAGACTTGAAATACAGAGAAAAACTTACTCAAACTAAAATAGTCTTTTAGCAAGTCCTTTAAGAAAAAAATCAATCTTTATGACTTCTGAAAATTGATATATTAGTTACGAGTCTTATGTGGCTTCAAAAATTGCTTTCTGTAAAATTTGCCAAGTATTCTTTTTAACTAAAGCTGTGTATTTTATGTTAAAATTAGAAACCCTTCCATTGTGGCCTTTTCAACTTAATTATACCTCACAATTGTTCATGATTTTAAAGATATCACAGATTTAACCTCAAATATATCTCTCTCTCAATAGCTAACTCCTTCCTGCCTAGCTTAGTAATAAAAATGCTTATGAAAATACCAGGCAAAAGAATAGCACAGACAGCTCCAAAAGCAGCAAAGCCAGCTCAAAAACATTATAGTGGCTCTCCCCTTTTTAAAAATACCTTGCACAATCTAACAGTGTACATAAGTTTTATTTGAAGATAGGATTTC
>NW_010579921.1:68588-94408 GCF_000705375.1 Tinamus guttatus
AAAGGAGGGATTCGGAAAGGATTACAATTTCTATTTCGTGAGCCTGCAGCAAAAAGAGAGTTATGAGGGAGAAATCCCTCTGCTGAATGTATTTTCAAATAGGTTTACTTAGCAGTCAGGTGAAAAAAGACTGGACTCTCTTTTCCTTCATACTTCCAAGCCTTTGCCAGGGTGAATACCCTGAGAATTACATTCCATTCAGACTTTCCACATGGAGGCCACTGTTCATCCTCCTGGAAAGCCCTTACAGCTCTTCTATTCTTGATCTCCATGTCTTTGGTAACACCTGTCGAAATAAAACTGTTGCCATCAGAAGCCCAGCCAAGTAGTTTACAGGGTTATATTTTACTTCACTTGGAGTATTCGCAACAGGAAAAATAATCCTGGGTGCTAATGACCTGCAATCAACAAAAATAAGAGAGAACTAAATAAAATGAAAAGGTTCCCTATGTGATACCCTCACAGAAGCCTCCTAAAGAAGCTGTATCTTTGGCTAAGGAATGAAAACACAGACTTTAAGACCCAAACACCGTCAGCTTAAAATAATGAGGGCTGTAAGAGCTTCGTTTGTCTGTAGAATACACACAGAGAATCATACATCAACTTGTCACCTTTGTGCTGCCCAAATTTACATTTGTACCTGTCTCGGAAAAACCACTTCGGAGCATCAAGGGGAACCGAACAGCATCTGCACTCAAAGTAGAACAACATTTCTTCCTTTTAGAATCTGGCTCTCCTGCTTGACTTCTTAGGTCAAAGAAAACCACCACGCGTTGTCTGCCTCAGGTGGATGCTAACTAAGTACCTATGTGAACACGGCTCAAATTTGAAAGTTGCTGTCTAGAAAGCTAGATTTAAACACTTTCTCACTCAATTCAGAATACAAGTGAAGTTAAAGACCTTTATGGGGTTGCTGTGACCCAAACAATTGACTTGGGCTTAAATCAAAAAAACATTGGTTGATAAAAGTGACAATACAAGAGAATAGACAACTTTTTCTCATTTGTGGGGTTTCTAATTTCTGTGCATTCAAGAATGTGGGGAAAAGTTGAAGAAAATGAGGACACACAAAAAAGTAACACCAAATTTAATTCTTACAAGACAGAACACAAATGACCTCGAAAGGCAGAAGCAGAGCCTCATCCCAGTCCTGCTAGATCAACTTCCAGGCCAAGGCATGTTAAGAAGCAGTATGGAACAGGCCTGAGTACAATCAGATTTTCTATACCTTGGACTCCTTTTCAAAAAATAATATATGCACATTTTTTCCCCTCTTAGAAGAGAACAAGCTTCTAACATGGAGGAAATGGAGGTGCAACAATGGTTCCTAAATGTGTTAAAATCAAGTCTCCAGTTGGTAAATGGGCAACAGCTTCCCATCTTTTTTCTTCCCTTTGCTGGAGCTTGTGAACATTATTCAAAACTAAATGCATGTCAAGTGTGTGAATGCAGTTACGTGCAAAGTGCTATTGTATCACTTTTTTTTTTTTTTCCCTCCTTTCGCTTCCTTGCTCCTGCCTAATACAACCAAATGATTTTGAGCTGCAAGGCTTTTACATTAATGGAAGCTCCCATTCAGCTGAATTCAAAATCCTCTTTACTATGAGTACTGAAGGAGAACACAAGCAACTTTAACACTATCTGGCTGATTTCTTCAGGCTTCAGTAATATTAATATGTGTAAGAAATTACATCAGATGTTTAAGCACGTAAGAAAATAAAGGGGGCTGGGGCCCAGAGGGAGGAGAGCTCTGCTGACTGGAGAGAGAAAAAGGAGGATCCTCACTGCTTTGTGAGAAGGATGATGCTAAACTAACAGAGATCAGGCTGGCAAGGCTGAAATCTAACTGTGCCTTTTGCAGTGTTTTTTAAGCCTCACAAAACACCACTCTGGAAGCTTTAATTCCATATTAAGAGCTTGTTTGATGCTTCAGTGGGTTTGCACCAGGCTCTGATCTGACCTGTATTGTTCTGATCATTATTACTATTATAAATACAAATAACGAAATTTGTCATCCTGATTGCGCGGTCCCTTCCTCAAAGCGAACGAACTGCACCTAGACATGTGGAGAAAGTTTCAAGAGCACACTGCGTCCTGTGCTGTTTTGCCCCAGTGGAGTTCATTTAATTGGATATTGGGACTGACAATGTTAATGCACAGCCTGACAGGAGGTGATAGGGGCCCATCTGTGGCTGGCAAGCTGGACTGATCAGATCAGGAAGGCTGCTGGCCTGATCTCTGGCAGAAGCTCAAAGCTGGAATTAGATTTGGAGGCAATGCTTCTATCCTTGTATGATAAATTGAGGAAGTGAATATGCCCTTAATTTGGAGATGAGGTATTCAGGCTACAAAGTTGACATTTGAATTTTGGTCAAATATTTATGCCTTATTCTATATAGGGATAGATAAAAACACTCCAAAAATGAATATACTAACAGGCCTTTTTTTTCTGCTCAAAGTTCGAGCTGTACATCTTTCAACAGCATAAAGATAAAACTCAAGCAAAACAAAAACAGCAAAATCAGAGTATTACACCCATGGTATGCAAATTCCAAAACAACAAAAACATTAGCTAGTGAATAGGCGCTTCCAGATATAATATGAAAAAGATAAAGCTGCAGCTTATCACACAATTCTGAATGTTACCTATGCATTGTCACTGGAGCAGCTCACGCTCCCTTTATCTTCCATACACAGCTAAGCTCTGACCGAAGGAGACCTCACACTGTGAAACACGTCTGAAGAGACATGTGAACACCTTTTACAAAAAGCATGAAGCCTCAGAAAGATCAACCATAAAGAAAGACTAGGGCAGCGACATTTGTGTGATCTGTCCAGCTGAACACTGCACATCAGCGCGTGAAATTGCCCCCTGCACCTTTGGTTAGGAGGGATAATGTTCCTTTGAGGATGAGCAGCAGATTGAAGCTGCTTTCTATGGGCAGATATACAATTTTAGTGAGTGGTCAGATCTTGCTGTATGTAAATATCTGCAAACCAGAGTCAGCTAGCCTTGGTTCTGAGAAATGCACTTTGACAGTTTATACTTACATACTCCATATACCAATATAATTTTATCTTTAGTGTGAGTTCAAACCCTATGTGATTCATTTACACACGGCAAAATGCACATTTGCTGTTCCTTCCCAAGAAATACATTCACTAGAAAACAACAGCCAGTTGTATCCACCCAGTGGCAAACAATAATACCTAGAAGGGATGCGAGTAAAACAGAGTAACCCACTCAAAACGAGTTACACAGAATGGAATGAGGAACTTATCCAACCCTAAAACCTCCATTTCCTCACTGCCTGCCTTTAAATTGAAAGCTATTAACCAGTTCCTGTCTGAAGACAGCTTTCAGCAACTGAGTCATGCCCAGATATTGTTTAAAAGTCTTCAACAGAAGCTTTTGCATGGGAAGTGCAAGGGCATGAGAGGCACTTTAAGATTTGCTCTCAGTTAGCTGAAAAAGCCAAGGTAACATGCTAGTTAACTGGAGAACGTTTGGAGCAGAATCTTGAAGACAGTGGGGAAGGAGGAATGGCATAAGGCTTAAAAAACAAAACTGTTTTCTACATTTCTATCATAAAGACAGATCAGAGAAGACTCTGGTAAAACAAGACTTACCTGGGTCTTTATATAAGACAAGAACAGATGAATAAGGAAAATGGAGAAAAAACGTTATAATAGTTTGGAGCATGCAATACAAACCAAATCAAGAATATAGGAACAAAGTACCCCTATGCAGCCTGGAAAATTATTGTTATCTTAGGCTCAAGTGCATGAGTTCAGAAGAAAATTTTGCACAGGACTAACTCATAACTAGCTTTTATACACAAGCTACTGCCTCACAGGAGGCTTAGCAAAGGTAGATACACCTGCCCAGGAGTGAGGAATAGTCTTTCTCTTTTGTCCCATGGCTATACAGAGGTCTCCAAGGGATAGGACTGCACTGCATATAACCTGTACTCTGACCCTGAGCATCTACCAAAGAGGAGGAGGCTTTGCTCCAAGTTAAAAATAAGCTTTCTTTCCCTTTGCCTTTCATAATTTGTAGGAGACACGACTTCCTGAAGGCAAATGTCTAACCACCCCCAGTGTGCCCACCAGGGTATTGCTTTTCTTAAGGCTGCCTTTACCAGCTGTCAGGGCTCCTTTCATAAAGAAGCTGGACCATTTGCCTTCCAGGTGCTTGCCCCTCTCTACCATGCTGCAGACTAGTTGACCACATTTCAAACATGCTGCCCACAAGCCAAAAGCAAGTAGGAGGAAGTAAGGAGAAAGAACTGGTTGCAAACATTCCTACGAGTAAAGCTCCAGTCACTGCTTGTAGTGCTTTCCTGTTAGCAAGGAACACAACAAATTTCCTTCCACAGATGCATGGAGGACAACCTTGTTTTATTTAATTTTTATCTTTCTTTCTTTAAAAAGGACCATCGACGTGGGAATGGAGCATGAAGTCAACAGCAGAATGTCAATGCTCTGAAATGTTCTGGTTAAGGCACAGAGCACCTGTGGTACTATATTTTTCATCAAGCATTTGCAAGAGAAATAGTGTTCGCAAGGTGATAGTTTAGCCCTTTTAACTCCAGCGCATCAAGGCATGGCTATCTGAAAATTCTTAGAGGAAACAAAGTTTCACTGAAAAACACCAACTTCTTGACCCTGACATATTTTGTTTGAAACAACAGCAGTGATACAAATGTCTGCCAAAGCAAAGCAGAGTCTGCAGGATTCCAGATAGCTTGTCCTTCCTTTTGAGGTACTGGGAACTCTGCCTGGCAGTTTTGTCATCAGCTGCAAAATAAGGACATTCACAGTTTGCCTTTTGTTTTAATTGGCCTTAGACTGCTAAGAACTGACTCAAAAAAAAAAAAAAATTACACCTCAAAGCAAGTAACCAACCCCAACATATATGGCAAAACCAAAACCTTCTAATGTGAGCTGAACTCTCTTTTCTTTCAACAAATAAAACTTGACTAGACTATAAATACTGGATGTTACTAATCAGAGTTCACTTGGGCTTTATCTACACCAGGGAACTTGCACATGTTTTCCCACGGAGAAGAGGGAGCAGAAATAGCAATAGTGGTTGCAATGCGTAAACTCTGGAGGCAGACATAACTTATTTGTATTTTCAAATTACTTTGCTTCTTCAGCTGTTAGAATATATTTCTCATGAAACAGAAGATCAAATAGTGATGTTGCTACCTTCAGTAACTGTAAGGCCAAGCACTCACTGAGAATGAAACTGGTGCAAACACACTTAAAGCCATGAATTAATGCGTCATCGCTACAACGTGAGGATCTGTATATTCATACATAAATATAAACCCATAAATGGAGTTGAGACAGGCGATACTAGATTGTTTTTCTCATTTTCTGAATCTGGCAGCATGTTATGCATCCCAGGAGCAGATTTGCCTCTAGCTTAATACTTGCCTAAATATATAACATTTCAGAGGGTAATGCTAAACTCTTTGTCATTACTAATTTTGGTATACGGCCATTTCACAAATCTCAGCTCACTTTCTCTTGCTTCATTTTCTCACCATTTTGTGGCACAGTAGCTTACTGCAAATGAAAAAATACCAACTCTGCAAACTGGCAGATGCAGAAAAGACCTGCCTCAAATCATTTTTCTTAAAACACTACCCACTATGACCACTGGCTCCAGATTTTAAAGCACTTGTAATTGCATTTATCCGGTCTGGAAACCAGCAGCTGTTTATCCACACTGGGTACCTATGTGGGTTTGCTCTTTTCTGATACTACTTACATTATGGTGATAACTCTGAGCAGTCCAAACTCCTAGACACCACACAACACATTACAAAAGTGCTAATGAAATTACTGGACACATTCTATGGCATCTGAAAGCTTCCTTGATTAAGTTGCCCAAGGGGAAACCTTTTCATTTCTCCTTGTAAATGACATGAGCAAGAAAAGAAGCAAAGTTCTCCACAGCTACTTGGTGCCTGATTAACACAGTGCATGCTGCCCCAGAGCGCTTGAGGGATAATAATTCAATTTAAAGGTGTACATTAGAAACACATGTGGCAGCTGATTCTGCGCAGTTTTAATTGGCTTAACTACCAGGTTTGGAGAGAGGAGGTGGAGCTCTTGCTGAGATGTTCCCTCAGTACAGAGGAACACTGCACCGTAGACTGTCAATTACCCAGAATAAAGTCACAACACCACTCAAATTTCTTTCCCAGTGTTGTTTGTTAATCCAAAAAATTCCTCCTGTTCTTACCTACAATCATCCATCCAAATACTAAAAGAAGCAAATGAGTACAAGGGGATTTCATACTGTATCACAAAAGCTTGAAAATAAAAAAGCAGCACAAATCATTACTCATTCCCGACATATATGTGCACTTCTGACATATATCCATTCCTGCATATGCCCTGCTCCATTACTGCACTTTACAGGAGAAGTTTTATCATCAGTGTTGGGTCTTGCATAAAACAGTGATCATCAATAACAGTGTTACGATTTTGCCTACTACCTCATTAATCTGGTATTACTCACTTTTCTGCTCATGAATTCAACAGTATTATAATATTGCTCTTCTTTTAATTGCTGTTAAAAAGCACAATAATCAGAGCCTTATCATTTGTGGCAGCAGTTTCCAAATTTTCTACCAGGTTTACTTTGAAGTTGACAATTCCCCTCCAGTTGGCAACCCTCTTGTTGAAGATGCACTTCTATTAGGGTCAGATGCATGCTTGGGATAGAGGGCCCTCATAAAAAGAAGTGTTGTCTTGTAGTGATCTGGCCAGGCCATAAAATCCTTTTCCCCATTCCACCACGTTTCCCATCTATCCTGCAAATTTATTGTAGCAGAAGAATCATAAGATAGAGATTCTACATTTGAGCGGACTGTGAGATGCATTTATTTTTCTTCCAGGGAGACATCTCGAGCTACGGGATATGATAGAAGTTCCATCAGCCAAGTCTTTCACAGTCAGCTGGATGTAACAGTGGAAAAAGGTATCATCTTGCATTATCCCCTGAGGACAGCACATCTGATGATCTATGAAGCCTTTTCCATTTTCTAAATTTACAAACACCAAGAAAATTGTGGTGTCATGCTTTCCCCGCAACAAGTTCAACACACTTAATAGTTAAAGGGAAAATAACATCTCAAAAGTATCACCACATTTCTAAAGTAAACTAATGGGTCAGCTCATTTAATCTTTAAATTTCATACCTGGAAGCAGGTATAAATAAAAGTTTCTGAAGTTTTACCATCTTGGCATCTGATAAAATCTGAGCATTTCCTCTAAACTTATGATATATCCCTATGGTGTGTCCTTTAAACTCTAGTGTTGGGAATATATATTGCAATTCTTAGGATATTATTGTAAATGGTGATATAAAATATTTCAAAATGCATTTTGCAAAAGTATATCATATTTAATGTTTATATATATAATATATACGTATACACACACACACACACACATATAATGGCTTATACAAAAAGATGCAGCTGGCTTTGGATTATAAAGCAAAGAGTTTTGAAACATACAACCATCATTTGAATGACTACAATTACTTGTATTACCATTTCCTTATTTAATGGTCTTCTTTGAGATGATAATAACAAGTCTTAAACTTCTACTATCATTAGAACCAATGATTGTCAAGGAACCAGACCTGTTCTAAGTTAGAAAAGAAAGAGGGAACAGCCTCCAATAAGCTTCCCTGAATGATTCTGAAAACAGAATATTCAAGCTTCTTGTCAGAATCATCCTTCAGCTACTCTCTATTTTTAGACGAGTTTAATTTTTTATTTTTGAATGAGTTTAATGGATGACCAAATGAGAAATAAGGGAATAGCCGCCTCATAACTTCGGTGTGCTAGCCAAATGCTAGCATGAAAGGGAAATAAAAACCCATTCACCCATAGACCAAACCAGGTGGCAATAGGCAGCCAGGTCAAGCAATTTTTATATCTCATCATCTTTTCTACCACACACAGATTTATATTTTAGTTGCTTAGATATTATTATCTTCTCATGCCCAAGGATTGAAGCATACCCTGCGAGGCTACACATTATGAAGCAACACAAAGGACAGCAAAAGCAGTATCTTTCAATACCTATACCCACAGATTCGTCTGTGAAGGCTAATCACAGAGCCCGTTCAATTTCAGTCACTCAAGTTGTTGAACCAAAGGTCTGATTATGTTACCGCAATGCTTTATCACATGCTTTCACCGGGATCACTCCAGCTCATTCTCCTCCCTAACACTCGATCTGCAACTATACTGTTATCTAAATTGCTTTAATTTCTTACCACTCACTACCCCAGTGCACTGCGTGAACTGAGCTGACTGTCCCAGTCTTCCAGGCTGTGAACCTCAGGCATTCAGTTTGTCTTTGTACCCCCAGGAAACTACTTAGAAAAGTGCTATTTTCTTCTCAACCGGAGAGGCAAATATTTGCATTTCGTTGCATAAATGACCATGGGAAACAAAATAAAACTGTCAAGGCTGACTGTCAAGTTGACTTTGCTTTGGAATTGGACAGCTGTCCATTTCCCCTGTGCTGTGCATACAGGCACACACATGCATGTGTGTGTTTTAGATTTGCCACTCACTTCCTTGCTGTTTTACTGCTTTAGAGCACACGTGACTCCCCCACTTTTGCCATCTACTTCACACACATCCCTGTTTAGAACCATATTGAAATCAGCAGATTTCTCCAGAAATGCAGCCTGGAGCCTGAGCCGGCATATCTCAACACAGGATTAGGGTTAAATGGAAACATTTCACAACCTTAATTACATGGCACCCTTGCCACAATTATCAGTAATGAATGCTTGTTTAGTTAGCCAAAGAAATCATTTCTACTACCTTCAAATAAGCTGTTAAAACTTAAACTCAGACTTGTTTAAAAATCCAGTGCACATGTATATTTATAAATAGTTTCAGTAAGTATAGCATGCTGGATAGAATATAAAATCAGCAAGTAATATAGCATGACAAAAAATATGTTCATGCGTTTATCGAATGCATGACCTTTTAAGGGGACAGCTCTCAAACAGCTTTTGATTTTATATCTGGACCCAGCAGCTTTCTTCAAGATGCACCTGAAGTTGTGATATTGGTGTGACAGATAGAAATATACTAATATTACCATGTAAATGAAAGATACACTTAATTACACAAGTCCCCATTTCCTTCTGGGTTTAAAGCTGCATCAAAGATTCTCAAAGATCTTAACACAATTTCTTCTTAAATACATAATTCCTTAATTCAGTTGACTTAATTTCTGTTTTTCTTCTTCCCGACTCAGAAATAGGCTACGATAATTCAGGTGAAAATGAAATTTCCAGCAGGCTACCACACTCAGCCAAATATATTCAACTCCAGCTTATTACTGTTATGATTTAGATGGCATAGCACTAACAAGGCATTTTACACATAACAGTCTTTAGGGATTTTCTTGGGTGGTACAGCTACTCAGCCTGTCTCTCAGGCTGTAACACCACACGGATCAAGCAGTTCTTAGCAAGTGTTCATTTATGTGGACCAGACCACATATTGTTGATAATCCACAAAAGCAGAAGTTTTCCGCCTTGCCTCTTATCCCAAGAGGAAATTGGAGGCCTCTCTCTTGCATCCCTCATGTGAATGCCATTGTCCTTCAGCCTGTGACTTCTTCCCCTCTCCAGTGCCATCATAGGAGGGAATCATTTCATAAGCTGCTGAAATCAATCCCAAAGGAGCAATTGCTTTTCTTGTCTAGTAGGTAGTCCTGGCATGGACAGAGGGAGGTGACTGCCCTTTCGAGTTGCTTAAGTGTTGGTGCTTCAAAAATGGAATCAGAAGACTATCTCATGAACAGGGCTTACATGGCAACACTTCAAACACATGAAAATTTACTCAAGAAATTTCCAGACTGAATGGTTTCACCCTACTTTGAATAGCGAGATCTGCACCATTCCAAATTCTACAACACGAAATCAAGAGTCACCAAATGACAAGCAACAAGTTCTCAGAGGTCCAACAGGCCTCTGCTGAAATCCACCTGAAGGTGAAAGGCAGCTTAAATGTCTCATTTATGCTTGAAACACCACAAATTCATTGGTTTTTGCATGATTTTTTCTTATGTTTAGGAGATTCAACTATATGACATTACTCAACTGAGATGAACTTGAAATGTGTCTTGGATGTAAGTTTTTTCTATTTTTATTTATTTATTTATTTTTTACTAAAAGGGTTGTAAAACCCTGTCCGATAATGTAAAAATATTGTGATTGAAATATAACTCAGTAATAACCTCTCAGATCTCTATCATGTTCTTTATGTTCTTATTTTCTCCTGTTCTCCAAGGTTGACTCTCTTATTTTGTAGACATTTACACAGTGACTTCATGGCTCCCCAAGCTCAGTGCATATCTAGTTAACTTGCTCACATCTGTGGGAAAAATAACTGCATTTTGCCAAAAATTCAATGCATTGGCCATTTCAGCCAGGTCATCCAGAGGTCATGCAGCAACAGAACAATCTTAAAGGGGCATTTGTGTATCACTGTGAATAGCCCATGCTTTTATAAAATGATTACAAGCTCTGACTCATGGCAGTTGCAGACAGCTGGGTTACTTGCCTCCTCATGCTCAGCTTGATGCTGCTCAAGAGGAAGAATCTTTTTCTTGCATTCTGTTATCTTCAGCTCTCTTTAAATGAGATGAGATGTTTCTCTGAGAGAACAAGTAAGAATTAGATCTCTCTGAAAAGACATACTGCTGTAGCCAGGTTAAGTCTGTGCCCTTTCGGCTATGCACCCACTCAAGAAAAAATCCCTGTTTATTTCAGAGACTCTTTACTCACTTAGAGGTTCTTCTGTTTTTGTTATTAATAAAGCAGGATAGTTTAAGTTACCATATTGTGAGAATGCATCCCTTTCCCTCTTCCCAAAACGTTTTGTAACTTTCCATTAATCTAAGCAGAATCAAAATTAACCTGCTTGTATTAAGATATAGTTTTAATTCTGTACCTTAACAGTTTCATGTTAAGTTTCCACATACACATGTCAATAGGTCAATATTTTTTAGATAGACACTATAGGTAATATAAACTAGATTAACTATGGACACTGGTATATAGCTGGATATGCTAACTGTACATACATAATAGGGTGGAAAAAGTAACCTGAAGCTAATGGAGCATCAGTACCATATGCCTTTAACATGGTTTGCAATTATGTCAGTTAAAATTTTAGAAACTTTTATATGTTCCTTTTTTGGAAAAAAAAAGCTTGAAATCATGGGGAAAAGCCTTCTGGGAAAATATTTGCAGGCTCATGGTTGAAAGTGCAGAAGCTGATTAATATTAGTAATAATACTACAAAACCAAAGTAAGACAACCCAAAAGAACTCACATACTTCTATGGGCAGAACAAAAAGTGGAAACAAAAACAAAGCAAAAATTGTTCTGGGTTTCCCTCTAAATAGAATTTAAGATCCAAGATTTTCCAGTGTATTTCAGTTCTATTTATATAGCTCCATTCTGTTTAACTTTGCTTAAATATTTATTATCTGGATAAGCAACAAGGAGGAGTGCATGTCATCAGAGATAAATTCACAAAGAAAACCAAACACATCATATTATTATACCAGCTTCGTTAGTGCTTATGCCTGTATTTTGAGGAAGTCAGGCCTGGATTCATACTACCATTCCAGCTTTAGGAGTCCACATGTGCTGGACTTCTCCTATAACAGAGACTGATGCTGTTCTTCAGAGGGATTTCAACTCACCCATAGTTAGAAATCAGCCCCTGAAGAGTAACCACCAGTAAGACGCTTGGGAGAAATGGAAAAATACTGTGACAAAATGCCCTTGCTCTTTGATCATGAGCATAGCTTTCATAGATATCTGACATAGATACATGTTTTTTAGGGGAGCATTTGGAGGCACACATGGATGATAAGAAACATCTTTTTGAAGTACTTTATTCAGGTCTTCTAAATACGGTAGCCCAAGAGGACAAGCATATGAGGGGTGAAATGAATCTGTACAGTGTAGATCTTCCAACTGTTAAGAAAGAAGCTGAAATTCTAAAGCATCATTCAGAAGAGTTTATTCAACTTCCTCTATGAAACAGGAATGACCTCCATGTCAACAGACGAGGCAGGACAAGAATTGTCAAGATTCAGGGGCAATCAGCAGCACTGGGGATCTACAGTCACTCAGATCTAGTAGCACCAAGTTACATGGTAAGGGCAGCATGCAGCGAGAAGATTGCAAAGTAACCCAGACCCTGAGCTATACTTGAAGTACTATGAAATTTTACCTTTGCCTCCTTCACAAACAAGCCTGGTAACTGTGGAGATTTTTACTTCAGATTCATATTCCAGAGCAATCAGCAGTGAAAATATTGATTATCACATGATTTAAATAAACATAGCTTTAAGACAACTAGATTTTTAAGATGAATCAAATAACTCTGGGGAACCTTTTATCTTCATGGGTCCAGATTCTTTTGTGGAAGCACATGGGTTTGGCAAATACAAAACAAAATGCATCACTTGCGGCAACAAAATTGCAATTTAAAAGACTGCAGAAACCTGATTTCCTTCCTTCCTATAATAAAAGTTTGCAATGAGCAGCAGGGACAACTAGACTTTGTTATGACAGGATTTCCCTCCAAATCTGTTAAAAAACAGAAACATTCAAAATCAACGAATTTCCTAGCAGTCCATCCATATGTTAGATAAGCACATGAGATGACATTAACCCTGTATTCCACTCTAACATGAGCATATCTGCATTTTAACAAGAGAATGAATAACTGATACCCTCCTCCCTGCCTTAAGTCTGCACTTGCACTATAGCCTGTCTTACAGTGAATTTAAATCAAATCTACAAATGTCCAGGACATATAAAAGAATAAATTAAGCAAGAATCCAAAAAAAAGCCAGCACTGCAGTAACACTGCCTAGCTATCTTCACTTTCTCTAGTCTTTGATGCTGTCAGAGCCCCCGTAGGTGTTATAGCTGGGCTTGTGTTTAAGAGTTGGAATTCCAGAAAATGCGAAAGAAAAAAAAAATTCTCGCACAGCCTTCTTGGCACTGCTGGAGGAAGCTCTGAATATGAGTGAGTGGAAGGACCCAGTCCCACTCAAGGAAGTTCCAAGGAAGGAGCAGACCTAGCAGAACAAGGCGACCCCATAGTTTCATGAAAGGGATCACAATCATCTGCTTGCTGCCACTTCCTCCTCTCTGTCCTTTCACTCCGCTTATCGTTTTCCTTTGTCACTCTGTAGCTTCTTCTGTTTTATCACAGAAAATCCCTTTTTTGGCAAAGATCCACCTCAGCTATCCCCTAGACCATTCCTCTCCTCTGCTTCCCCTCATGAAACCTTTGCAGGCCACTGCAAATCAAGCACCTTCCTCTTCCCAAAGGCTCTTACCTTTAAGCGTTAGCTAAAAGAAGACAAGGTAATTCCTCCATGTTTCTAAAGTACCAACCATCCTAGGAGGGTGATGACTCTATGAAATTCCACCAACCTCCGGGTCTCACAGTACTTCTGTGTTTGGCAGCCTTACAATGTTTTTTAAGTATTGTGAAATAATCAAATCAAAACTGCCACCACCACTGCCCAACACATTGAGGAGACAATTAGCAGAGTACACAAATAACACTAAAAAGGCTTTGACTTGTGGGTGCGATGAAAGTTACTTAATTTTGTGAAAAACACTTCTGTCATTTAATAAAACAAGTAAAACCATATTATTCTCCTTTATTCTACACACATACTCAGCCATCTACCTGCCTGTATACAAAAGTATCTCTTAAAGGCAATTTCACATATTCTTTCTAAAGGTTATAAATAGCTCTCTTAACACACTAAGTGATGCAATCAAGTAAGAAGGTACGATAAGAAAATGGAGAAAGAATGAAAGAGAAAAGTCACATATACAGGTATAAAGTTCCATATCCTTGTACAATGTGAAATTATTCTAAATATAATTTTCTGAAGCTTTTAATACAGGTACTAACATAGGACCGAGAAAAGAGGAGTGGAGAGACCTCAGACTCCCGTTCTCTGCTTCCCTGCCAGTGAGACATCGTGATAGATGTCAAACAGGAGAGAGTATACAGACATATATAAATAGACAGAATAAGAAATACACAACACTACTAGGGTTTACAGCGCACTGTGTTCCGGGTTTTGCAAAGCATCTGCACTAATTCACTGTCAGTCTTCCTCCACACACAAAACTGAGAGCAGACACAAAAGCCTCCAAGTCCGCATCAGGCATGCAGGGATCTGTGCCGCAAGATGCCCACAAGCCAAAAAGCCCTCTGCCATCCCTGAATCCCTGCTGGGAAAACTTGCCGGTATTTATAAGTGGCCATGATCTTCTACAAAAGCAATCTGGCACAACTTCATAGCCTGCTATACTGTCCCTCCAAGAAAGGCGTCTGCTTGCAGAGACAAAAGTATGAAAACAATTAAAAGCCTCCCCACTGCTGCTCCCACCCGTCCAGCCTGGACTGGGCTTGTGGGCTTTAGCATCCACACTGTGAATTGGGAACCCTATTTTATCCCTCTGCCACCTCTCTAGTGCTTTCTGTGATCTCTGTGCATCACAGCTCCCTACTCAATATTGCTTCTTCCCGTACTACTTCTGCCAGAAAATGATCTGTTGACTCTCAGTCAGAGAAATAGTGGTATAGCTGCCCACCTGCAGGCTGCCTCAGCACCAGAGCAACTGTGAGCTTCTCGCTCACACTGTGCTTCCTCACACTCAACACAAATGAGTTTTCTCCTCTTACTTGCCCCATAGTCATCTCTTCTCAGGCTTTAGGGGTCACAAATTCTTGGAACTTGATCTCAACCAAGCTGGTAGCACAGGTAAAGGCCAGGGTCCCCAGCCCTCATGCACACTGGTTTCTAGGGTATACAAAACACCCTTACTCCTTTGGGCCAGCTAACCTACTTTGCCAGTGAGGGATTTCCTACTAGAGCATCTTCAGCTTCTCTTAGCACCTTTAGCTAGGCCAGATCATGGCTCATTTTCTGCATCTTGTAGCACTTGTGAATCAGTACACTACATTTTCTCAAGTCACATCAGAGACTTGGACCTAGGTGAATTTTACCTCTTTGGGAAATATTTGGCCCTTATATAAACGTGCAATTTATAAATGGAGCCTTATGAAGCAATTCAGTTTTGTATGCAAGTGATCTGACTGCTTCACAGTTATAAAAAAACTGTCTAATTGTCTGTTTGTAAAAACTGTCTAATAGTCCACAGCACTAGAAATATTTCTGATTGCTTTTCTGTAGCTATTTTGAAAGGCTTTTGATTGTTTTCTTTGTCCTATTTATTAACACTTTTGCTTTGCCTTAAGGCATCTAATGTGAGCATTAAAAAGTTAGGACAAGGGATCCAACCACATACTAGTCTATGAATGATTTTTTTTCCTTGAGCTGGAAATGTTTTGAGTTCAGCATGACTTCTAATCATCAGTTGGAACAAGAAACAGCAGGCAATGCAATCTAATTACGTGCTCAGTACTGTCTGCAGGAAAGTTACAAATACTAATATAGGTTAAGCTTAACAATAAAAATCATGCTACATAAAAATACATAAGGGTATGCTGCCTTTAAGCACTAAGGTAGCATTCTTACCCATAAATGTAAATGTCATCACAACCATAATGCAAATCCTGGTAGTGACCACATAAACCAATCTTGAAATGAACATAATAAATTAAAAGCTCCTTTAAGGAAGAGGCCTAGATGCTCTGGAGGTATATTCCACAGATATCCAACACCTTGGATACTAGTTACCAATTTAAATCCTTTCCAGATCATGAGGGTCTGAACTGAGTTATCCACAGCAATCAATTAATGCTAGCAAATTTCTCTGGTTTTGTATTCTCCATAAATCATTTTTCACAGTACATGAGTCATGATTTAATCATTTATAAATCCATGTTTTTTGTATCCTTTCAGCCTATGGAAAGTTTGCAAATTATTTCCTATTCATAATTTGTTGTTTGCACCACAGATTTCCTCCCTGTCCAATTCTACAAAGTACGATACTGTTCTTTTCACAAGCTCTGTGTCCATTCTATTAAGAAAAGAAAAAAAAGAAATCTGTTATGTACTTGTTCAAAAAAAAATCTAGTAAAGTAACACTTCCGTGGTGAAAGTTGTTTGCTGTTGCTGTCAGAACAGAATTTGATCCGAAGACAAATACATTCCTGGATAGAAATAATTCAGTCTTTAAGGGCTTTTCTTTCAAGCAAAGAGGAAAGAACATCTAGCATCATAGCATCACAGGGATGTAACTAACAAGGAACATATTGCCCAAGGAGATGTATGATATAGCTAAGACTGAGTAAAAATCCATATACGTTTACATTTCCTGTGCAAGCAAGTGCTATGAACAGAAATTTGCACAATGTGGCATTAAAAATCACGAGGAAATCATTAGTATGTGAGACAAATTATTGAGCTTGGAAAGCAGTAGAGAAAGAGGTTAAAATATTTTCAGCAAAAAGAACAACTCTTGTCTGTTGCCACTCGGCATTTGTAAATAACTAGACTACTACCTACGACCTCCTCTGCCAAATTCCTACCTGAAGCAACCACATCTTTTCTATTACTGTGGAATTCTCTGGAATTCTATGACGAGCATCCCTTTTACATTGCATCCATCATTTCAGCAAACAGATCATCACAGAACACATGCAGTGAAACTCACAGGAGTACAGAGGATATGTGTAAAAGCCTGTGGACTCAAAGTCTGCCCTGAAAATCCTAGAGCATAGTCTCTACAGAAGTTGCACAGTTCTGTTACCAGATTCTTCCTTTTTGCCTATTTTTTTTCTCTAGAAAAGTCCAAAGTGCTAAAAATAGGATAAAATTGAAGTACAGGACAGGACTTAAAAAAATATTCCTGAAGAATTATCTTCATATAAATGTGTTTGAGACATCTTCTATCTACGAACATGCTAATAAAACATTTATCTGGTATTGTGACCAGAGAAATTCACAGAGGTAACAGAGACCTTCAAAGAGAATTTCCAGTATTTCTCCAACTGGACATTTGGATAGTTTTTGTCTCACTGAAATTAATAAAAAGTATTGATGCTACTCCTGCCGGAATTTAAGTCCAATGACTTAATGGCATATGTGATATATATTCTCCGTCTTGGTCCAGCTCCAAGAGGGTGCATCACAGAAGTATTTAACAAAACAAAATGAGCTTAAAACTCAAGGTTTTCAGATTTCATTAAAAATTCACAAATTGGTCTATGTTCCCAAAGAAATGGGACAGGTGTCAAGTAAAAATAGACTCCTTTTCTGAGAAAACATGGGTTACCATCAAAAACATTGCAATTTGTGTTTAGGCATTTTTCACTGTGAAAAATAGCTACCCTAATGAAACTGTGAATGCAGCCTGATTTGGGAGAAGAGTTGGAAATGAAACATCAAAAAGAACCCTAAATGTTAAAGTCTGCAAAACAAAATATGTAAATTTTGCAAAGCATTGTGTTGGATGAAACCAGAATAAAAATGTCACTCTGTTCTAGCAGTTTCCAGAAATTATAGGAAGCATTGAAGTTAAAACTAGGTTTTACATCAGATTTCGTATAACTGTTTGCTATTATTCATTAAGAGAGGCAGAGAGAGAGAGAGAGAGATCCTTATGCCACAACTGAGATGCAGTGGTTGGACAGTTTCTGAAATATTGTACATTTATTGTTTGTATGAGCGAAGTCTTCAAAAAGTCAACACAACATCTCTTCTGAGCATTCGGTTCTCTTTAAAAAACATTTGGGAATATACTTGAATGCAAAAAATATAACAATGAGTGCTGCACACATCTCCATTAAATGTACTTCAGTACATCAGTCTCTATCACACTTTTACAACATTCTTTTGACAAGCGATTATAAGGGAAAGATAATCGTAGAGCTACATTTAAAAGGGAGAAGCACCTTGGCTGTATGGAATATGAAAGAAGGCTACAAATTAGATGCAGTAAAACAGTATAAAAAGTCATTCATTAACATACCTACAAAGCACCAAGATAGCTCTATAATTATTCAAGAAGGTCAAAATTAGCCATTCATGTATACTCAGTTGATCAGTGATCTATTTGCAAGGAACTTTTTGAGCCTTCTAAAGTACCACAGGAACCTATGGAACATTTAGGGGTTTTATGGAACTATTTTTATTCTTCCAAGGAGAAAATATTCTGTGATAGGGCCTGAATAATCCCACAGTTCAAGTGATGAGCAGTGGCTACTCAGTAATATAATATGAAGTCCTCCTTTCCTGCTACTAGTTATCTTTGCCTTGGTGATCACTGTACATCATCAGAGATACAAACAGGCAATTTCGATATAAGATTTGAAAAGATGTCTGTTTGTTTAAGATTCTTAGATGGCATTTATGACAGAACATAATAATTAATATCCTAGTTCTACAGGGCATCTTTACCAAAATGTTTTCCAGTAACATGCAAAAGGATTACCACAGCCAAAGTGTTGAAGTTAGTCAGGCAGCTTGTGGCTTGGTATAGAAATGTTTTTCTGCCTTTTTTTTTTTCCCCTCTCTGTCCTGCGTAATGCAACTGTAGAAGTTGTTCTAACCCACAGCAAGTCTTTAAAGAAGTCTACTATATAAAGGCAAATGGATTTTGAAAATAACACATGATTTGGATAAAGTACAATTGATTTTTTTAAGAACAGGCAAACACCAACAGATTCAAAAGTTAAACTAATCAGATAACGTATTTTCAATTTACCCGCTTCTACTTCAGATGCATGGGTCTACACAAATGATGACAGTCCACTAATCACCAAGAAATAACTCAAGGGCAGAGATAGCCCCAGTTTAAAGAGAAATCTTTCAGAAACATTGCTTGATGGACAAAAAACTGTCCTAAAACAAACTAATTTTGAGTTAAAAAGGATAAAAGCATAGTACAGAAGGAAAGCAGTGGAATTAGGAGGAAAAAAAGGTACTTTTGGTTTCATGGTATATGAGTCAATATTGCTAATTAGCTTATTAACTGAACAAGACGTAAAGCAGGATCATCGGTTTATCATCTCCTTTTATACTATGTGAAACATATATTTCACCAAGAGGGAAGGATTATATTGAAAGTAATTATGCAGTGACAGCCAGTCCTACCAACTAGCTGCTGGCCTGCAGTGAGCCTCCAGACCCAGCAAAGGCGATACATGGAACTGGACATTTTCATTTCAAAGCTTACACACCAACTTTGTCATCTTCCATGCAGGGACCCTCCATTCTGCACTGGGTGGGAGAGTAGACAGAAGGATAAAGCACGCTAGGAATGCATTTATTAACACAGTCCCTCAAAATCCTGTTCTTGCAGTTAATTTCACAGTAAAGATAAAACTCGGGCGTGTAGGACACAACTCACACCAGGGCAGCTGCAGCAGAATGACTGTCCATTAGCACAGCTAACTGCAATAAGGCCCAGGTACCACAGAGAAATATCTAGGTCATCTTTGTGAAGGAAAATGGGAAAGTCACAAGGCTCACTGATGAACTATGCAAATTGTTTAAATGATGTGGGCTCATGGGAGAGTAAGGACACTCATTCACCTTGTGAAAATGAAAAGACAGGTGAAGAATCTCTGCAAGAAAGTCGTGAAGAAAAAAAGAACACACCCCACAAAGTTTTGCTGTCGGTTTTCCTGCATGAGGAAATGATCCGATTGCCTGTTAGCATGGGGCCCATTTCATCTAGAATTTATTTGCTAGGATAGATATTGAGGCTGCATTATCCCATATTGGTATTTTTTTTTTTGAGCTGTGGGTGTTCTGTATGATTAACAAAGACAAATATCATTTTTTACTAAGGTTTATTCCCATCTAGGCAATTGGATTTAGTCCATAACAGAGCAAATCAAATACAAGACCAGGAAATGCTGGTTTTTGCTCAAATACAAGCTCGTCAACATATGGAATTTGTGTAGAAATATATTTAAATGGGCATTTGCATGATGTTTGAACAAGGAATAGTGTTTTCTTTTTTTCAGTTGAATGTATTACTTCTCAGAGCAAGTAGCTAATAGAGTTGGCAGAAGACATGGAGTGTGCTAGTGGTCACTGAAGAATTCTGTTTAATAAAAGTACCTTGGCCTCAATCTGACACATCCTTCTCAATGTTACTTTATTCTGGGGTTTTCCAAAGAAATTCAGAACTGTCCCTCTCAGCAACTGTTCTCTGACTTAAAATATTTCTGAGAGGCAGCCAAAGCATCAGAGACTCCCAAAATAAAGCTAGGGTACTTTCACAGAACTGGTGTTGTCCATATTTGAAGTCAGAAGTTTGCTAAAACAGGAAACACATATAGATACAAAAACAGAAACACATATATACATACATATGTGTGTGTATATATATATAAAACACATTGTAAACAGAACTGCCGTGTCCATATTCTGGAAACGATCATTCATTTGATTATGAAATTTGTCTACAAAGGCAATATTCAACCCTTTAAAACACATTATACTTTAAAGTATATTGGTTGCCTAAGGCTCTGCTATGGGCATGAATAGTCTGGCACAAAGACCCAGTCCTGAACGGGACCCAGAAATTAAGATGTTCTTTTCTGCTTATATATCCTGAGGTTCCCTTGAGTTTGCTGAATTGAGAGATAGATGTGACTGCCATTTTCACCTCATATTGTACACAATATGTACACACACTGTAGCCAAACAACAAAGAGGAGAAATGAGAGAGAAGCTCCACTCCTCCTTCTATCCAAACCCATTGTAACCTATTAGTTAGTGCTAAAGTCATCAGGACAGTGGCTGAACCCATTGTAACCTATTAGTGCTAAAGTCATCAGGACAGTGGCTGCTGTTGGGTGGAAACGTTCTTTATACTTCCTGAAATGTGTCCTCTACTCCTGTGCACAAAAAAATAAAACTAAAATTGTTTTTACAATTCACAGGACTAAATAAGACTCCTAACTTGAAATACAGAATCACTTGCTCTAGTCAACAAGTAAAAGATGGTACTGTGTGCTTTAACAGTGTTTTGCATGTCGCTTCTCTAATTATTTTTCTTTTTGTCCTGCCTGCTGGTACAGGTTTATGCCAGCCAGAAGCCAGCCAGATTCTCCCCTTTTTCCAGACTATCTTTAAACCTGGCGGGTGAGACACTATCCTGAGAGGAGATGCAGGTTTGAATTCCATCAAGATTAACAGAGGGAAGCATGTTTGGGTCTCCAGGTGCCGTGCAAGTTTGCTAATAAGAAGGCTAAGGAATAAGGAGGACTGAAAAGAGGTGTGGGCCGCACCATCTGCTCCTGTTTTTAAACGAAACAGAGAGATGCCCTGCTCTAATCTCCAAGGAAAGGACACGAGGGTCTACTTCAGAGAGATGATTTCATTTCGCCCCCACTAACGGAGAAAGATTCCCATATGGTTTTGTGCAATTCAAACCCTACTTTTGCGTTTCCAACAGGTCAGCCCAAGCAACTCCCCAGCTGAGCATGCAACTTCAGCGCCACATCCCATTGAGAGGCAGCTGCCTTACGAGTAGAGCCGCTTTTCCTTTGCCTTTCAGACATTCCCCCATTGACACAAACATCTGCTGTCCTTAGTTATGACAGTGGAAAAGCGGCCGTTACAAACCAAACCACGTAAATCGTCAGCATTTAAGCTGCCTTCGCCTCCAACCAGTTGGAAAACAGCAGCAAGGGCTGCAGCAGGTTCCTTACTATCGCGTGCCCCTCTACTGCTCACTGCTCTGGTTCCCATGCTTCTCTCTGCTTGCTTCAACAAAAATATTCCTTTGAAGGTTACATGATGAAACTGGAGTTTCTGCCTATTTGGCTACACGCTACCAAAGGCCTTAAAAAACACAGGCTCCTGCCAGAACCAGTCTGAAATCAGTGGCTTTTGTCCAAAGAGCATGAAGTAACCCCAGATCCGCTGCATGGAGCGTTAACCTTGGTTGTTAGCATTCCACAGGTATCTGCAGCAAGCACATGCCCAAGAAGTCAGAGCTCATTTTACTCTATACCAAGATATCCCTGTAAATTGTATTTAAATCCCAGCTTCCAGGAGGGAGGACAGAAAGCTCCATTTTCATACAAGACATTTGACTGGTTGTTTTTTTTTTTTTTTTTTTTTTTTAAAAAAAAAAGAAGACAATATGCTCCCTCTCCAAATATCTAACAGGCAGTACAAAAGCATGAAGAGGGGACTAGTCTGATTTACTTAAATTATCTGATTTTTAACTAGTACATTGTTTTGAGGCTCGTTATGTTCCCTTACACATCAGTTATTCTCTACTACATTTTTCATTTTGTGCCTTTAGAGTCTGATTAAACTTTTTTTTAAAAAATGTGGTTCACTATATCCCCCCCGCCCCGCTTCAGTACCATTCTTTCAATTTCTTCTGTGTTCCCTGATAAATAAAAGAAACTTTAATCTTATTAAGCCCTTAAAAGCTTTAAGCTCCCTTTGCATTTGCAGACTAAGTCTTTCCTTTATTTATCTGAAATACTATTCTATCTTCAGTCAAATGTCCTTATTAGAAATGTGGTTATGATGCATATCCTTTTGAGCTGAACTAATGATGAGAAATGTCCTTCATACATACCTTTAACTTCCTGGTATTAAGATCAACAGTACGCTGCAATTCATTGCTAATAGAAATAAACAAAATGACTCAAAAAAAATGCTAATCTCTTGTACCGAAGATAAGATTCTCACAGCATTCTGGACTTTATTTCTCCTATTGCAGTTACAGCATCTGTTTTAAAAGCCTGTCTTTCATATTACAGATTTTAAGGCAGAGGAATGAGACCTTCAGCTGACTTGATGAGATGCCTGGGCTGGTGGTTATCCAAAAAACTAGACTTTAGCAACAACTGATGTCACTACCGGGGCTGAAGCTACACACGTTTCATGACTATTTGAGATAAGATATTCCAAACACACTATTCTTCTGCATCAAGCTATGACTAAGTGACCTAGCTCAACACGTTACCATGAATCAGCTGAATGACAGTAACTATCTACGCTCATGTACAACACACAGCAGTCACGAGATCACTTTGACTTAAGTTTCCTTTGCTGATGGTAAAGCTAGATTGTTTTGTACTGCATTCTGCCATGGTGGCTCACCTGGGTGCACAGGTAACATCAACGTTACTTGAGACTTCAGTTACAGGGCAGAAGTGTTAGGTAAATCAGGTAAAAATCACACTCACAAACCACATTACATGAAAGACAGACCAACAGCCTTCTAAAATAATCTCTCCTCTTCTGAACAAATATAACCAAAGGAAAGAATGAAAAAGGGAAGCTCTTGTGTGCTAAACAGGACTTATTTTTAGGCTTGCTGGGAAAACAGGCAAATTTATGATGGCTTTATATATAGAATAAGAAAGACATAAGAAGGACAACACCATATGCTATATTTCAAAATTTTAGAGTAGTATTTCTGGAGACTTAGATAGCATAAATTCCCTTTTTGAAACTAATGATAAACAAAAAGACGGAGATAGTAGACAACACTGGAGACAGAAATTTCTGTTTCCTGATGCTATAGACTACGCCAAACAGCAAAAGGGGGTTGTGATTGATTGTAACACAATGCAGCACCCTCATATTAACTTTAATCTTCTCAGAACAAACAAAATACTATCAAAACATAATGAAAACAAGCAGTTAAGGACAGATGACTTGAATTCCTTGCCAGAAGCCTTGATCTCGGAGGCTGCACTGTGAACATAACTGCATTAGCTAAATTAAAGTATTTCTGCATGGGCAAGTCCTCTGAGTTTCACCAAAACAGAGATTTTCACCAAAACAGCAGTAGGTGTAGGAGGTTTTTCTGATGATGGCAGCAGATGCAGAGAAAGGATCGAGAAAGGTACTCATAGGGAGTTCTTAAAAGATTTTCTCCATATGTTCATAACATAAGGGATTGTAACACTGGTATGAAAATGTTACTCACCAGCTACTAGAGTTTTCACTGTTGACGTGTTTCTGGCTTGCTCTTAGGTTATCATCAGGCACATTCAAGTGGGTAGAGTTGTGTTAAGAGACACGATTAAAGAGGATGATGTAACCAAAAAGTCAAAACACGCAGGTATACATTAAATTCCACACTGGAAAGCAACATTAATAATAAAAAGACCAACAAAAAACAAAACAAGATAGATGACCTACACAGAGTATAGGAGGGGGCTGTCCATACGATAAACAGAAGTATGAAGAGGTCAAAAACATCCACTGACAGAAACAAAACTGGAATATTTAAACGGGCGCCAATTCCTTGGTTCCTTTCAAGGTGTGTTCTGAAGTTCATATATTGGCCCATATAAATGTCCCAAACTACATGATGAAGCAACTACAGAGTAAAAGACGTTGTTGAGGACATTGATTAGTAGGGAGGCCATCTACATTAATCTGAAATGGAAATACTCCAGAGGATATCAAGAAGAAAGATTATAGAAAACTGGAAATAGAGCTTCCAAGGAATAAATGAAGGACTTCGGCCATTTTGTAACAATGGTAAATTTATGACTGTATGACTGTGTTCAAATATAAAAAGAGGGGAAAAAAAAAGCCAAGAGTAAGGGAGAAAATCCATTTCACATGCCTGCTGGGCTAGTACAAGTTAAAAAAAAAAAAAAAAAAAGAGTGTTTTAGGTAAATTAAGACAGTTGGGAAATACAGGTCATGGTATATCCATCACTGGAGACTTTTAAAGAATAGGTGAGACAAAAATCTCTCAGGAACACTTCTTCCTGCGTCAAAGAGAAGGACTAAATAAATTCCCGAGCCTCCTTCAGCTTCATTTCTAGGACTTTCTATCAACTCAAGGAATGCCTGGAAAATAGGACCTGGGGCAATCTTAGTGTTTGTCCCCTGTACCAGTCATGCAAGCCACAGCATTCCTAGGTGTAATCTGAAAATGTGCACAAGTTCTGCACAAGCTTTCTGCAGAAGATGTAATACTGGGCAAAATCCTCTCTCAGGTACTCCCCAGCCTCACTGTTAAGGACTGGGTTCAGAGAGGAGACATTTTCTGGCTCTGCAGCAGAACCACTGTATGTTCACAAACAAGCTGCTTCATTCGCCTGCACCTGGAAATGAGGAGCGTGCTGCTCACCTCACTCATACAACATGGGAGACGATCATGAAACTTACCTGTTTTGAATTCGTAAGTAGTCCAAGATCATTAGACACCAGGTGAAACACACATACAAAGTGTCTACATTCTGTACGCAAAGCACATTTACACTGTCAGAAGACTAATCTTTAATATGGACATAGCAACAAGAACAGTTTGCACATTGTAAAAGAAAAAAAACTCCCTGTAAACTTAAATATTTCATGAATAGGTAAATGTCATTAACAAGCATTGAGGCCATGCCACTTGGCTGCGGGACGGTAGGGCAGGGAGGGAGAGCAGAGCACCACTCCCAAATCCTCCAGGTGCTCCGCAGCACAAAGAGGGGTGAGCTGAGGTCAGGGATTATTTAGCCAAAAAAAAGAAAAAAAAGGAGGAAATACTGGATCAGCAGGTGATTAAAGAACAAAAAGAAAAACAGGATAACAACATTCAAACCACTGTATGTATGTCAATAGCAAATGAAGCCTGCAGAGAAAAAGCCAAAACATTTATCCTGAATTAAACCCAAACAGCGCAGTTTACATTAAACAGTGAAATTTGCTCTTTTGGAAGGAGATTTTGAAACAATAAGTTCACGTGACAATCATGAAAAGGTTTCCTTCCTTGTCTGGACAAGCTATTAATGTAAAGCTGT
>NW_010579921.1:94436-142196 GCF_000705375.1 Tinamus guttatus
TGCCCAGATCTCATCTGGAGTACATTTAGCAGAATCAGGCATTACAAGTGACTCGCTCAGAATTGGGCTTCTGCTTCCAAACAAACAGAGTACCCTTTGAATGTGCATGTGGAAGGACTGTTTGGGGGATGCAATTTCTTGGGAGATAAAATTATAAAACAGAAATGTTTCTCCAGAAGAAATGCACAAGGAAATCATTCAGGTGGTAAAAAAAAGATGTTTAAACTTCAACTGCACAGTGGGAAGATGATGTTCTCTAAAAAATGTCAAAAGCAGCATCCTTACAAAAATTAGATTGGAACCATGAATTGTATGCAGCCTAATTATATTAGCAATGTCACAAAAATCCCGAAGCTTAACAGCTGTTTCACATCTGAGCTATGGTAAACAGAGCCTCAGCAATCTCTGCCTGAACCATTCAAACACCAGAAAGAAAATTCAAAGCTGGTTTGGATGTTTATACAGTAAATACACAAAAGAAAGTTTAAAAAAAAGAAAAAGAAGAAAAAAAAAGCACAACTCAATTTGGCTGCTTTTCCCTAGCTCGTTAAATATAGAATAAAAAAGAAACACTTATGCCCCTTTTCTGCTGCTCAGTCTTCACGTTTCTGCTTGCACCCAGCATGCTGGGCTGATTCCAGGCACAGGCGCTCACAGTGACCAGGGTCTGACAACAGCCGGAGGGGGATTTTAAGGCAGTGTGGAACGGTGATCCAGCCCGCACCCGCTGCCCAGCTCAGCGCTTCCCTCCCGCCGGCGTTGCCGACGTATCCGTCCCATCCCGCTAGCCACGCTGGCACAAGCGGCAGCACAACCAGCGTTACGCACTCCCGTGCCCCTGAACGTAGGCAAAAGCTGATCTCATCCAGAGAGAAGAATTGTCCAAAGGTGCTTTCAAAATTTTCCATGAAGAAAACATGAATCCCTTTTTCCCCTTCTGGCCACGATCCTAGCATTAAATTCAGTTCAATGTAACTGAAGTATTTCATGGGAAACATAAAAGGGATTTATAGGTCAATGTATTTCAATGCCCCAGGTTCCTAAGGGAAGTACATGTTTCAAGAGCTTCCAGGCTCTCCGCCAGGGAGGGTGGACAAGGCCTGGAAATGTGGCAGCAGTGAGCGGGCCCAGGCTGCCCGGCGCAGGTTCTGTGTGAGCCACCTCACAAGGCACCACCACCAAACACGGAGCTGTGACCGCAAAGCAGTAAGGGCCCTCCGCTCCCCGACTGACCCAACTCTCCCCTTTCCAGAAATTCCAAAAATCACTGCAGGAATCCAAAAGTGGTGGCAGAACTCCCATCTGGAACTGCAACAACTATTCATGAAAGATTTATATTTTGTCACCGAGATTACTGGTATGATCCTATGCATTTTTATTTTCAAAGCAAAGACAACCTATCATTGGTCTAATCGGTGCCTTTCCTTTGAGCTAAAAGCTTTTTGGCAGAAAAGAGTCTGTTTTATTCTATAGCTGCTGATAAACATAGTTTCAAACTAAAGTTTACATTGTTTTAAAGTTTTACATTGATTGATTTTTAAGAATTTCAAAGGAAGGTTGCTACTAATTAAACAGAGCAACTTCAGTTAAGCAGCAAGCACCCAAGCTTGGATAAGATGACAGAAAAAAAAAAAAAAAAAAAAAAAAAAAAAAAAAAAAAAAAAAGGTGTGAAATTCTTCTAATTTTACTTTTTTTCCTATTAAAAATATTTCTAGTACCTTATAATATTTAACTTCTCACAGAAAACATGTAAAACCTACTGAAAACAAAACCCTACTACAGATTTCTAATAAACATGGCAGGTAGTTTAAAAAGTTTAAATTTCAGTTTTATGCAAAAAAAACAAGCAGCTTCCAAGATTATATCCACAAAAACAGTAGTTCCACCATCCCTTTTTGGTCACCACTTTAAGCTAACCTATAATTCATGTAAGTTGACTATGTTCATAATGCTTTTTCCCATGTGTCATTCATTCCTTATCATTTACTGCTTGTTCCCTGAGAATTCTGAGAACCAGTCTCACACCAGGAGCTCACACTGGTTGCAAAATACTTATTCCCCAGTCACAATCAGCTCCCAAACTAGCCTGAGCTGTCCTGTAGCCTTTGGGAATCCCAGAGCGTTGCACTAGAGCCCAGGACATGTCAGACATTGCAAGGTGGAATTGCAACTTTCCTCAGATGCAAAGGCATGGAACAACTTTGCGTTTGTCAACACTTTGAAAGAGTAGAGGCATGTATGCATCAAAACCAAAGAGTGCACATTTACAGAACTTATAAAACTGCTGAACAGAAATGAAAAACAAAAACATGTATATTCTGGCCACCTATTAATTAGATAAGAAAAAAAGGCTTCTCTTGAGTACTCCACTGGTAAACTGATGCAGATGCTTTGCACACTCGGGGGTGGAGATCCAATTCTACAGCATCCTATATCATCAAGTCACATGTGCAGTTAAGGATACGGATATTCATCCTTCCCTTTGTATCCCACACCATTTTAGGGATGTTATTTGCAAACAGGACTCTCTTTTCTCAGTTATATGCTTTTTTCTTTTTTTGAATTGTAAAGATGCTGAGTAGTTTTAACTACTCATAACTGTTTTTGTTTAATGTCTAGGCACGTAGTACCATTTCTTTTTCTTCCTAGGAGATATTAACCTTTCCAAAGGAGCAAGAGAAAGTCAGTAGTTAGAGGGTCTAATGAAAAGATCACGCACTGACTTTTTTCTACTGCTTTAGAAATGCTACTAACATTTGGGCATGGCCCTGTCCAGAAGGTAACAAAGGCAATCAGAGGCCACTCTAGCACCAGAGTTAAGTCCTAAATAAACTGCTAAACCATGGCCAGGTAGAACACCCCTTCCTGCCAGGTAGGCAGCATTGACTCTCAAGTGGAAACTTCTTCACACTCTACATGCTACAGAGTTATATGCAATTTCACACTTTATGCAATCACATAATTCAGATTAAAACATGTAGTTCACAGCTGGCTTTGTTAATGAGCAGAAACAATCATTCAGAGTAATGACTGGGTTTGGAGTAGCCATCTCCATAGGAGATATTATGGTACAATTGCTATGCCATGATCATAAGACTGTTGCAACTCTGAGCAGAAGAAAGCCTTACTTTTGAGGACTAGGAAACAGTCTTCCTATGCAGAAAAGGCACAGAAATTAGGACGCGTAGAAACAACAAGCACACATGTTCAAGTGGGCCAGAGGCTCTCCCGTGGAAGCAGACAGATGCTTGTTGGAAAGTTTTCCTATTAATAAAAATATATTAAAAAAACACAAGAGCAACAACAAAACACCTCCACTGTAGTCAAGGCAAGCATATGATGTACATGCACACACTATGGCTGACATATTCACATCATTCTAAAGGCATTTTAATGTCATTATTTGTAAACAGTTCTTAACAAATTGCAAAATAGTGAATAGGATTACCAATTAGTATGTCACCCAAAACATCCTCATGGAAAACAACACCACCAACAACAAAATCACCACGCAACACACATACATAGGCTTTCTTCTGTGGTCTGCAAACTATTACTCATATTCTGGAGCTTTGACTAAACATGGCAGCAAAATAATGTCTCCTGACTTCTGCATAGCCCTCAGAATATCGCCGGTCGTACAGACTCAATGCCTTTTTTGAGGAGCATTTTCAGTGTCAAATCACTGATAAAACAGTTGATACTGCAGCACTTTGAAAGCACATTCTTTCCTATCACTTAAGATGTGCATTAATTAACAATCATTAGTGTTAATTACAGCACCATTACAGACTGTTAGCATTTTACACCACGGTTAGTAGCGACATTAGTCTGTTTTGGTCTTGATCATTACTGTTACAGTTTCAGAGCTAAATGGCACTTTCAGACGTTGTCCTTAGTATAGGCAATGAATATACCACACCGTGTTACTCTGGAAGCAGCACTCAGAAACTCAGAAAAGAGCCTAAGTTTCCCTGGGAAAGACTGTTAGGGAAGAAGACCATGGCAGCAGTGATGAGGGCATCCTCCTTGGCTCTGAACATCACAGCATGCTCACCAGGGTGGGACGGAGGTTTGTAGAAGAAGAAAGGGTCCTGGTTTCTCTTCTTCTGCTCCTGGATGTCCTGGATACTTATTTGTAAACGTATCTATATAACTCCCACATGTAGAGGAGAATTTTTACATTTAATGTGCCTGTGCAAAGAAACCTAACTCCTCTATCTGATTTGCAATACTAATCCAGGCTGAAAACACCTTAACCCTGAGTTAATTAGGTATTATTAAGGAAAATTTACAAGATTCCCTTTTCCAGAGTCAATATTGGTAGCATGAACTGTAGCCCTATGCATGTTATGCCGCACCTAGTGTGATAGCACACTAGTGACTTGCTTATATTGAGATCTCTCCTGGTAAATAACAGAAAAATATTGGACATTGGCATATAGTTAACATACTACCTCTTAGTCCAGTACAGGCTATTTTCACTTCTGGAAGCTTTCGCCATGTAGTTAACAGATCACATTTAAAACAGATACTCATTTCACACCTAAAGCAAGTTTCTAGGTGCTTCCAGAAGCTCTTAAAGACGAATAGAACATGATTCTGAGACATCCTAAGTTCTGAACAGAATTATTAAGATGTGCCCCAAAATCACTTCTACTCCACAGCATTACTGAAGGAGAACAACACACAAGTCAACCTGTAACTCAATCGTTCAAGTTTTCTGTTAAGGTAGCCAAAATATTGTCACAAACCTACCTTTTTTTTTCTCCTCTCCTTGGCAATATGTGAGCTAAATAAGTAATGTAAATTGGCCAGGCAGGCCTTAATCAAAGTTCCTCTGAGATAAGCTGTAGCACTGGTTAAGAGGATGAAAAAATACTGAGTCTAGGAGAAGGAACAAACAATCTCCAAGAAGATTGTGTATTTGGAGTTCTTGTGAAAGGGACCAGTTGTGACTGGTGCAGTAGGATGCAAGTAATCTAGTAGCTTATTAGTAATGACAAGTCTTCACAGAAAAATGAAAAAAATAATCATCTTAATGAAAATCAAATTATCTGTAGAAGCAGAAGAAAAAAAAAAATCGAAGGGACCAGTTCCCAAATAAAAGACAGTGGTTTTACACATATGGATTCTCTCCCATGTTTCTGCCCCTCCCGAGTTCCTTGCAATTAAAACAGTGAACTTGAAGGGTATGTCTCACACCTGCAGTGGTCAGAAGCGTCACAGCACTCTTGAATCTAGTTGCTCTTCCAAGACCCTCAGAAGAAACAAAGTAATTCTAAAAATGAATAGCAGCACTATTCTGGGACAGTGGTTTTACACATATGGATTCTCTCCCATGTTTCTGCCCCTCCCGAGTTCCTTGCAATTAAAACAGTGAACTTGAAGGGTATGTCTCACACCTGCAGTGGTCAGAAGCGTCACAGCACTCTTGAATCTAGTTGCTCTTCCAAGACCCTCAGAAGAAACAAAGTAATTCTAAAAATGAATAGCAGCACTATTCTCAAAAAAAGCTATGCTTTTACTCCAGGAGTATTGCACATGTTCTCTGTTAGGAGAGATAAAGATGTACTTTTTTAATGACCTATTTAACAGTCCTCCCTTCAGTACACAAGCATAGTCAGCAATATTATTAACAGGTTGCAAGACAGAACAGCGACTTCACAAGCTCTCTTGAGTATTTTTTCATATCAACCCACAAAGTAAGCATCAGAGCATTTTCAAATCAAAATTCACTGTATTACAGCTACATCCCAGGCCATTCAGGTAGAGGCGGCATTTTTATTTGATCTTCTCTTTTAGCAACATCAGATCAGTTAAGAGGAACAAAATCTAGGTTGATCGTAACAACTGGGCTAACAGCAGCCAAGGACTATTTTTCCAACCTCTCTTAAGATTTCATTATTCTTAATGAGTGGAGTTAGAGAACTCAGTATTTTCCATCTGGCTATCAGCTATCCCTGACAAGTCTTCCTTGTGAGTGCAGTATTGATGATACATCACATACATGTATCATGACATCCCAATGCTGGTCACTTAAATCTCTATTAGGTCTCGCATAAAATTATTTCTGAGTGGGACATTGACATTTCCTTTTTAAAGTCTCTAACCCTTAGGGGAGTTTCTATCATCAGAGCTATTAACAGTGATCTGGATCTAAATACTGTACTGCATTATCTGCATCCCAATGGCATAAAAATGGAAATTTATGTAACATTCAATCTTGACCTTTGGATGAAAACCATTCTTCCCCTAGTTACAGCCTGAGGTACTACGAGGTGTTTCTTTTCAAGCATAAAAGTAAAATGGTGATTTATGATTAACTTAAGAGAAAAATAGCTTGCACACAAGTTTATGACAGGGTAAGTTTATTTCCATGCCATTATTAAAATAAATCCTAACGTTACTACCTATTCATACTTTCACGGTTAACATATCTGGGTGTCTGCATCACTATCTCCTTTTCCCCAACTCCCTTACTTTTATTAAAACACACAGAATATATATATTCTATATTTTACATGAAGTGTACATTCTGCAATTCTAAAATGCATATACAGTGGTAAATCTAATCTCTTTGCAGTTAAAATATGTCATATTTGATTTAGAGGTAGAGCTTCTGTTGCATATTTAGTACAATTTGCTCAGGAGGTAAAGCTCATCCTTCTTTAAAGAGACAGCACAAAGCGTATGTGTCACTTCATTTCTACTTCAGGAAACTTCTTGAGTGCTAACCAGTAGCACAGGCTTTGCAACAGTTCCCTGCATAGGTTAAATATAGCAAAGACCACTCACGGATGCAAGTGTGCCTTTCTTTAAACCCAGAGTAACCACAGTTTGTGCTTCAACAGGCCTCAAGAGCTCAGTTGCAAGAGAGCTCCCGTTTGAAGGTGAAACTAGAAAAATATAAGTAAGTTTGTATTCTTTTGGTAAGTGAAACCATCTGATGCCACAGACAGAAAAATATGTGCTCTTATGGTAGCTTGTTGGTCAATGTTATGAAACAGCCTCCCACATTTTTTTAGGTAACATGCAATACCATAATTCAGTTTAATATACCGATTGTTTGGGGAAAGATGGAATTTATTTGGCTTTTATTTTTCCTCACATATTGCTTGCTGCTCATCACAAGCTTATTCCAACCTTCCTTGAAATTTCCACCTGTTTTTTCATGGGTTCCCATCATAGTACTTCAGTCCAAACTAGGATACATCATTGCTTTCAGTAACAAGGAAAACTCCATCCAATGCCTTTAATTGGACTTTTCCTGCAAGATGACTATAAGGCCAATCATGCTGATGTTACCACAGTTGTAACTATTTAAAAATTATTATTATGCCATTAGCCACATCTGCAGATGCCATCCAAGACCCACCATGAGCCACTGCACAACAGCAGTAGAATTTTGAAGATCTTCCTCCAGATATATCTGAACAAATTCAAAACATTTTTGGTGGTAAGCACCTGGATTTTGCAATTCAACCTTAGTCAGAAAACAGCAAAGCATATGCTGAAGTCCCACAGCATGTCCTTACAGCTAAATATTTAATTTTGCCTTGTTGGATAAGATAGATGCACGTACTTTAATGTTTTGCTGAATTCACTGACCTGGAGCCAGAGATCAGCTAGAGACAAGTAACATATATTTATTACTGCAGATACCTTACACAGGTAACCGTATATTAAGTCTTAATAACATCCACTGTATAATGAAATCACTTTTCATTTGCAACCATTACATCTCCATTTACTAATGGAAGTTCAACGCATAAAACTGAACTATTCTATTTAAGTTATTACTATTGTATGATAGTTCATGCTTGTTCTCCATCTTTTTATTCATTTAGATCCAAGACTGCTACAACTGTTAATTTTCTTGCTAGTAAATTTTCTCCATCATCTTCATCCATTTGATATCATAAACTCTATGGCTGTGATTATCTAGCAGTAAATACAAAATTGTGATTAATTACTGTAGATAGGAGAAACGAATTCAAGTGTAACTTGTTTTCTGACATCTCCTTACTTTATTGCAGAGAAGCACATGAATACAATTAAATGTACTTTGGCCATTTATCTAGTTAATGTGATTCTCCAAGATCATTCAGTGCATGCAATAATACATAATCAATACAGTCTGCAAGAGCCAGTCTGTGCTCTGTGCAAGACAAACCAGGAGGTCACAGGGACATGCAAGTGTTCATTTGGTTTGGGTTAGCTTTTAATGATTTAGCACATTAGTGTGCTAAACCAAACAGCACAGAGCTGTCTTGAAGCTGACTTCACCAGAAAATGTTATTTTCATAGCGCGGGAAATAACATTGATGATTCCTTTTAGATTCAGGGGTTTTCATGTTGTAGTTAAACTTGGTTTAATTGGAAAGTTGGTAAGCATTTGAAACATGCCAAAACCTTCTCAAAATAAAGTATTTAATACACTACCTCTCAAAAACCTAGATGCTACAAAGTTTGAAAAATCTTTTTTTTTTTGAGAGAGAGTGTTAAGAGTTAAACAAACTTCCAGTCTCATATGAAGAACAAATCTGAAGATCTACTGTCACACTTAAGATTACTGCATCTATTAGATTAATACTGTAATTCTTTCAGGAGCTAATGATTCTCCAAAGCAGGTCTGAAGTTTTACAATGGATTACTTCACTGTTGAAACATTTCAGCTTTGTTCCCTCCCTTTTTTTTTCTTTTCATGGTACCATTTTAGTGTTCCCCCCCCCCCACAAAGAAAAAAAAAAAAAAAAAAAAGCAAATGTGCCTCTTGTGAGGCACAATTTCTGGTGAAATGGATAATGATCATAAATGAAGGAACTACCAGATTTAAAAGTATACACTTTCTGCCGGACTATGCTAAATAAAGACGTTTGCCAGAAGGGTGGAGTGAGCTGATGTGGTGTCAAACTCATTAATGTTGGAGCAGCCCTGAAGATGGATATCATCGTGTTCAACTTTGTATTAGCAGCATCCATTATTCACTAAATTATTAAATTAATAGACAGACTGTAACAATAGCCATATGTCCTTAATTAATTAGTGAGAAGGAACTCAACTTATGGTCATCTTATGTCTATAGATTTAATAATTTATAAAATAATAATTTATTGATTCCCCACTATTTCTACAGGAGATAGAATTCTATTTCAATAATCATCCATTATTGTCAGAAGCTGTTATTACCAGCCACTCTGGTGGCTTTACATGCACTAATTGCAAGATGGGCTAATCCTTCTGGGACTTATTTCTAAGCTCTGGGACTGGAACACAATTTAAAAAAGTAAAAAATAAAAGAGAAAGAGAGAGAGAGAATATAGAAACAGACTTACTGAAGCACAGTCACAAAATTGACCTCTAAAGAAATGAATGTATGAAGGGAGCAAACGGTGTTATGTTTCATTAGTTTGAACAGAACTCATTTTGCTCTTATTGATTAATTGAGCTTTTCTAATTGAATAAAGTGCAGATTTTACAAAAATATGTATTTTTGATAAGCATTATACAAAGCAGAATAAAAGTTCTTTTTTCTAATTATAAGTAATCTTTCCATATTCAAATCCCACTGTTCACATTGCAATATATTTTGATATAGCATCAAATATGCAAATTAAGAAATACTCAGCACAATTATTCACATGCAATAACCATTTTCCTACTTCTGTATTTTCTTGTTCAAGTAGTAAGCTTCTGGAAGACAAATGATACTTCTCTCATATTTGCCTTTACAGAGAAATCTGAAAAAGCTAGTTAAAAAGCATGATTTTTTAAAAATTTAATTATATATTTCGGATGAACTATTTTAGGGTATTATATGAAAACGCATATTTCTGGTCACTGTTTGCTGGCTTGCTGGCTATTTGTATGAATCTGCAGAAAGATGAGATGGAGAAGAGAATGAAAAAGTCAGTTTTCCATCCAGTGCAACAGTACATCCAGAAATGAAATTCAAAGCATATGCAGTAAAGTTAACACAGAAATAGTTTTACCGCCTCGTTTTGAAACTTCACAAAAAAAAAAAATCTTTACAAAAGAGATTTTAGGGGTTACATGTACGACTAACAAGGATTGAGAAGCGTGGCATGGTGAAGGAATGTTGAATGAAATACTCAATAACAGTCCTAGCTATTATTTCCCTTGAGCCAGCTAATCAAAATTTTGGCCAATTTTATAATGAGCTTAGGTTCTAGCCTCAATTATTTGGAATAGGCTCTAAGATATGCAGACTTTCACATTAAGCAACGCAGGTCAGTCAGGAAGGAGCTGCTGAGCGTTTAAGGAGCCTTATGATTGTTTTCTTCACTGTAATAGGTTGCCAAACAACAATATCCCAACTAAATAAACTACTGACAAATAGAACAGCATACAAATAAGCTGCAGTAGAACTGAAACTCTCCGGATTCACAGGAGAAAAAGGAAAAAGATTTAAATGCTGCTTCTATTTGTCAGCAAGAAGCAAGTGAAAACAGAAAAGACAAGCAAGAGTAGCTTTACTTCTGATAATAGTTGATTCTGACGCGCTTGATGATGTTAATAGTTTTCAGTTAAGTTGGCAGAAGAAACTATATTGAAACTGTATTACAGGCACCTGAAGAGAAGTGGGCTCCATATAAAAGGAGAGGTGAAAGACATTTTTAAACAAAAAATAATGTAGCACAGCATCCTGTCTAGCAATTTTGCAGGTGTTAACTGAATTCTTTAAGCAAAATTCAGTTGTTCTTGGGATGGATCTGAGATAAGACTCTCAGATGTGCTGAAAGACCCAGAATTAAGTTTTTGGCACAGGCAACTGAAACTTGCTTTGTAATAACAGGCAATAAAGCAAACAAAAGTTTCTAGCCTAGCCTGGTCACAGTGCTCTTACATGATGTTTTGATACTGTCACCATGAGGATCTCTAAATGCCACAGGAAAACATCCTAAAGAAAAATATTATGGACGGCACAAAGTCAGCTTATGCTCCCAAAAGCCCTCCAACAGCACATGAATGGTCATCAGTGCCAAACACCTGAAGGCAAGACAATATTACATATTTAGGAAAAGAATCTTGTAGCAACTGCAATAGTTGCTAAAACTTTTCAAACATAATAGGCAAATGTTAGACCACAGGAGCAACTAGAGATTCACAGGAGCAAAGGATATGGTTCATCACAGGATGAATAACCCATGAAGTTATAAAGTCCATTAGTTATAAGTCAAGAAGAGTTTGTCCTGCATTTAATGCAGCAAAGGAAACGGTGTTAGCAAAGGCTACAGGCAGAAGGAGGCAGGTGAAAGATGGGGACAAGACCCCATCATACCTCCAAAGCAGTCAGTGGACAAGACAAAGGGCAAATGAGACAACCATACTCCACCAAGTAAAACCAGAGTGAGTATATCCACTATCCAGTTAAACTAGATCATATATTTGGTCTCACCAGGGGCTTCCCTAAAGGAAAGGCTAGCAGAAACCACTATGAATTTTAAGGTCATCTTGTGCACAACTGAGGAGTCCGCAGCAGAACACAGGACAGGGACGGATGTGTTCAGTTTTCCAAAACTCAGGTCGCCAGGAGAATTCACTTAATTCCCGAAAAAGGGGAAAAGTAATCAGAGATTAAATCACCTGATGAGTTGACAGCTTGCCCACTAATAGGTTTGATTTTACTGAAAGGTGGCTATCTTTTATGGAAAGTTATCATGCAGAAAACAGGCAGATTTCTTTGCTACTCTCTAAAAAATTAAGGGGAAATGAAAGGGGAACTTTCAACATTTTCATGTTAAATAGAACACCAGAAACACTGGTAGGACAGAAGAAGAAAACCTAAGCTCAAGTAAAATAGGTGTGGATTTGTTGCTGGTACAGACTGATGGGTATGGGGGAAATGGCAACAAAGAAAAGAAGCACACTCACATAGAGAAACTACCACCCAATGAGACATCTGTAAAGTTTCCCTGAATTAATACTCCTCCTCTCTGGAAACAAGAACCTATCTCAAGCCCGCTTTCACTGCTCATGTTACAACCATTTTCACAACATCCGACCACAGCACAGAGTTTACTAGGCAGGACTTTTAGCAGAGTGAAGCTTTACGTATGTCACTACAGTTATCTGCCATTCCCAATGAAAGTACTGGCAGAAAACAGCTTCAAAATATGAAAGTTTTGTAAAACTCTGCGATGTACTTGGGTCCCACAATTACACAACAATAACAAGGTGCAAGCTGGCCTCTAATGATACTCCCTTCACTGAAACTGCTATTAGATGTTCACATCACAGTCCTCCAAGAACAGAAACAGGAATTAGGAAAAAAAAATCCATGTGGATTTGGGGGCCCAGAAACAGCCGCAGCTTTCTCAGCAACACCGTATACTGTAGTCAGATGCACAAGTAGAAGCAACAGAGAAAGTCTCTAGATGTTTTCAGATTTTTATCCCAGGCCTTCAGGAGGAGGAAGGCACTTTTTTTTTTCAAAATGTCAAACTCCAGCAGTCTGGTGCAGTTGAATCCCAGGACACAGCACTCCTAAAAATAACAGTGTTAGCGCATCCCGACAGTGCAGCAGCTAGTGTTTCAAGAGAGGTCCTTACAAAAGCACAGGGGATCCCAGAAACTAATCAAACTTTTGTCATTAATTTGATTAATAAGAGCTTATAAGCAGTAGAAATTCTGTATCATGCTGTGTTCGGCTGGAAAGGAAAACTTACATCTTTACAAATGAGCTGGTTAGAAACAGTCTGATACACAGAACCCAATAATGCCATACTGAACAATCAGAAATTCTGTGTGAATTAAGTTTGCTTCTACTGGATGCAACAGCAGAGCCTTGGTTTCCATTTCAGGAAAATTAAACTATTTAAAATGATCTCTGGTCAACTAACAGCTTAAAGACAGGCTTAACAGTAAGCGATTATTGCTCTCAACCCCAAATCAACTTAAAATAAAGACAATTTATTTCTAGCTCAGAAACAGAAGAGCTATCAAAAGTCTTCATACGTGCACAGCACTACATTTTCAAGCAGCAGAGCAACCACATGTCAAGTTCTCTTTCCTCTTGGGATCACACTCCTTTAAACAGCTACAAATATACACACTGTTTTCTTTTTTTTTTTTTTTTTTTTGTATGGATGTCCATATCACTATTGCATACACAAGCCAAGAGTCATAAGGAAAGAGAAACATTTTCAGAACTGTTTAAAGGATATTTAAACTGGGTTTAAATGTTACTATTCTAATGCTCACTGAATTACAGTCATTTTAAAGTTGCTAGTAATAATATGAAATAAACACATATACAAGTCATGAAGTTTTTAGCAAGTTTTGTTAGGGGAAAAAAAAGCTAATTTAAGAAGCTAGTTAATTAACTTTCCTTGTCAGTAGTGGTGTACATCGTGTATTATTAAGTGTACAATTACTGTCTAATGTGGCACAGCTGTAAAATATTTAGTGATTTTCACTAATTTTAGTTTGGCAAAACTGCAAGAGTTCTGATAATTCAAGCATTACTAACATGACAAAGAAAGTCAGTCTCCAACAGACATTTTGAAAAGACTATCACCCAATTATCAGAAAGAGTTGTTCTCTTCATGGAGAGAGAGTTCAAGTTTCCAGAAGTGCCCAAACTATAAACCCTACTTTCAAAAACAGATTAAGCACTGATAAGATGATGCTCAAAAGTTTCTTTTAAGCCAACAACTTCAGTTAACATTTTCTTGGAACTTCTTTGCCCACATCCGGGAGTCTTGAAGACCTCGATATATCTCAAGCAGCAGTTCTGGTGGCAGACTAGCCCAAGCAGTGCACACGAGCTACTCCACCGAGCTCATTCACTTGAGCACCAACTCTACTTTCAATCTTTTAAGTCACTGGGACCTGACTAAAGCAGCATACCCTCCTTGCTGGAATTTCTATAATGACTTTAAAGTGCTATAGCAAGCTTAACCCTAGGTATCTGCTCTATTTTCACCATCCCATGGTCATTTTACCAGCAGAAGAATGCCAAAATGCTCCACTGGCCAAGCACTCTTACACATTTCAGGTTTGGGGCCAGCTCGGGCCTCACAGCACTGTTCTCCCCAAGGAAACAAGTCACTCCAATTTTACCAGTGTGATATTATATGTAAAATCTTACTCAACATACATAGATTTGCTCTCAAGGATGTGTGGGTGGAGATGCAACTCACTTCTGTTGACAGCAGAATGCTGCTGTGCAAAAACTGCTAAGTCAGGTTAAAGCAACACAACCCCTGTTCTATGCGTGTAAGTAATTTAAACAGAAGGAACAAGTTATTGCTGAGCACCACACCTTCCTAACAGAACAAGGGCAAACATGTTGGGTATGAGAATGGTTCCCTCTCAGGTACTTCTAAATTCTGGTGCCTGCCTCCTTTGTACTAAGTTAGAAAAGAGATAACCTCTCCCAAGGGACTTCTTGTGCTGCTAGAGTGGCTTAGCAGGAGACAAGGACAATCTTTACAAAATGACAAATGTTTTCAAACTGAACTTTTTTCAAGCAGAGGTAGCAAATAAAGCACAAACACAATTTCTTTTATAAAACTATAATCTCTCTCAGCACTATAACCCAGCTCCTAGTTTGAAAAAGCAAACCATGAGACAAAGACAATGGAACATTCTTTGGCTCTACCTGTATGAGCATATATTTTGGCAAACAAACAAAAATATACCAAATCCACCACACTACACTAAGGACATGAAGGTATGGGTTTTTTTAAAAAATTCCAAAATAATAAAATAAAAAGTTTTCAGATTTTTATTTCAGTTCTAACAATGAAAGAAATAATTCCATCTCCACACTTACGTATCTCTATCCTGTATCCTGCATTCGTTAGCTGCAACACAAGACAATAAAGGTATAACATGATGCTTGAGACATGTAACTTTCTACAATAACCAGAACATGCTATTGCCAAAATATGGAAAAGTTCTTTGTATAGAAAATCACAATTAAAGAACATGAGCCATCTGAAGCCATCTACATAATCATTTAAGATAGGTGTTTGAAGACTGCTGGACTCTTCTCTGTGAATATTTATGAAGGATTAGCTACAGAATCATAGCCTGTTTGCAGGCTTTGGCAATACCAGGACTTGCATCATGTGCAAGTAATATAGCCCAGTAATGTGACCATCACATTCATATGACATAACACTGTTACAGAGAAATATGACTTAGATTCAATATAGCTTGTAGCCGTATAGTCAGGAAGTAAATAAGCAACTGAGTTTTGATTAAGGTGTACAGGCACAAAGACTAATACTGAAATTCAGTTTGGAGGTGGTCTTCTCAAACACTGTCAAGAATCACTGTATATACAGCCTTACAGCCTTGTGGCCTTTGGGTAAAAGGCTATAAGCATGTGAGTGCATGTATGTATACACACATGCACACTGTATTCTCAAGGACAGGTGCATGATTGAGATAAAGAAACAGCCTTGAATCTTGAAAGACAACCAGTCTACTCGGATCACACGCATTTTCCACACCTTCCATTTTCATTCTCCAGCCTCCATCTTAACTCTGGCTACATGCAGACTAACACAAGAAAGTGAGCAGCCAGTGGCCATATTTTTGAAGCATGATTTATCTATCCATTCCACTTCATTTGTCCTCTGTATATATATGTGTGTATATATATATGTATCCATCTTGTTCTTCCTCCAGACTGTGCCACTTTGAAAGGATGGACTAGGCAGATAAAAGGCAACCAAGCTAGTGAGTTTTAAGAATTATTCCCTTCAGTCCCATACTCATAGAGACACAATACTTTAAACTGGCCTATGCAATGTCCTATGTTTGGTTACTCCTACTGCTTAATTACTTTGCATCATCAGATGAAGTATGAACCCATTACGTTGTTTCTAAGTCTGAAATCTCCTTTGTCTACTATCTGCAAAAGGGAGGCGGGTAGCAGGAAGGATTTTGTTGTCTCAAGATGGAATGTGCGGGACAAAAAAGTAAATCCTACTTACCTATGGAGACAATGGAGACAGGATCTTGAGTTAGACACATCCCTGGTCTAGGACAATATACTTTGACAGTATTACAAGAGAAAAGTGGTATCTAAACAACTTTGCTCATGCTATTCTTTGTTTATATTTCATATCAGAATGTATATATATATAAAAAAAAGAACTAAACCACTAGTGACAAAGGTCCAAGAAATTCCAAGATATCAATCATGATTCATAAGAAATATTTATTAAAAACATGCTGTCCTTAGCATAAAAAAAACACTGAAAATCATCTGCAAGTGTTTTAGTGCCAGCCCAGTAAAATTTTGTTCCTCTTTCCAAATGATTCTTTCTGTAGCTATATACTACTTCCTATCTCAGTCTCATTGAAAATACAACACTTCTTCATATGCTCATATACCTATAATTGGCATGGTCTCAGGTTTCTACACTTTCTTGGAGCAGAGGTTAATCTTCCTTAGAATTTTAGATTTTATTCCCTTTTAATTTTGCTTAAGCAAATTCTTCTGCATTACAAGAAACTGCTTTGGAAATCAAGCGGTGATGTTCAGAGCACATAACATTTGACCTACAGAAAAATTTCCAGAAAGATTTCTTTTAATTAAGGAAAAAAAAACTTAAAACGTTCGTCCATTGCTACTTTTTAGGCCAATAGTTTTCAAATAAATGAACTTACTGCTTATGGCTACAGAAGCACAGAGAGATTATAAACGCTAAGTAGAGCCTTATGGATTTTTTCAGACTGAAATAGATGCATCATTAGAAGCAACAGAAGCAGTTTCTTCTATATATCACCTCCCTGCACATGGGTAGTGAAAAAAGGCCAGCTTATGAACATCACGTTCATAAATGTCAGTGGTTCATTAAAACAGCAGGTGGATGCTGCTGTGGTCTATGGATCCTGTGGAAATACATGTTGATCTTTCAGAAACTAAGGCAGAACGAGATACTAGTTTAACTACAAGCCATGGCTAAATACACATAACTTTTTCCGAAGGTACTGAGTCCCAGCAGGATGAAACAAGTTTTCTCTTACCTTGTTTCACGCTGGGGCTTACGATTGTTGGATTTAGGTAAGCCATCAGGAGCATGGATAAGCGAAAGGGGCAATGAGTACAAAGCACAGAGGCATGTCCCCTATTTAAGTCCTGAAGCAAGACTTAGCAAGGGTGTCACGGAAGAGCCAGAGCACAGTGGCCTAGAAGGAAATCCCACAGAAGGGCTTAGGGAAGAAGTAGTCTGTTTTCTTCTCCGCTGCAGAAACTGTCTGCTTCGGGAGTATTATTAATGGAGATTATGGATATTATTCATGGATATGAATAGGAAACATGCAGACTCTACACATCAGTCCCCCATCTCAGAAGTTTCTTTCTCCTTGCACCTCAAAGTAGCCATGATGAAGGCTGTAGCCTTCTATTGCAAAATGGGATGGAGATGCTGACATAGGCCTTCGTTAGGCATTATTACTAATTGAAGCTTTTCACTGAAACTCCACTTTAAAGAGGTCTTAAAGCATGTAGGTTTAGCTGTTAAACTGATAAATTGCAAAATGCACAGGTTTACGGGTAAATCTGTAAAAATTTGCAACAGACTATGGAAAACACTTCCTTACAAGTTTGAATTCAACAGGATCTACTACAAACGCAATCCTTAAAAATCTTTTCAATACACACCAAATGATTTGAATCTGCTTACAAATGTATGACATTTTCCCTTCTAAAACACATACAAGAATGTAAGGAACATAATATTCCCATAGACTCATTCAGAGGTAGTTCACTGGTAAATTCACACCTAGTTTAGGGATTTTTGTTTGTTTGTTTGATTGCTTTGTGGTGAAAAAACAGACATGCCCAAATATCTGGTAGAGGACAGGAAGAAGAGTTTGAAGCCTATGGCAAAAACGGTAACCACATATTGTGTACCTGCAAGATTTTCACTAATGGATTGTGCAGCCTAGAGATACAATCCGGATAAATGCAAGTTCATTATATATTCAAACACAAGATGCATTTTGACACTAGAAGACAACCAGTGAGTTGGGCGTGAATCTTAAGGGAATTATGCAAAATAATTTCTCATGGGAAACAATTCATTTATAGAGCAAACACCATGTAAGACAAGTAAAATACAAGCAAAATACAAGCATCTTTCTTTCCTGTTTCTGCATGTGTTGAGCTACACAGGATAAGGGGAGCAGCACAGACGTGGGATGCTGAAGGGAGGTAAGAAATAAAAACAACCAAAATTACTAGTGCTTCTGATAAACAGCTTCCTCCCACCACGGGAAAGCAGAAGTGGTCTCAAACTCCATTTGTACTAAATCATACGAGATTCATTATTCCATCCAAAGCACAACGCATGTGTTAGCACTAAATCATTTCAATGAAATCTGGAATATGTAATTCATTCTATATTGCCTCCTCCCCTGGAGATTTTTATTTCATTAATGAAAAACAAAACTCTTGTTAAAAAAAACCTGTTCAGCACTTCCACTTAAAAAAAAAATGCCTTGATCATAAAGAAAGCAGCTTCATCAGTTGATGACATTTGATGATTACTTTCCATTAAAATGGAGAGAAAATACAGCTTGGCAAGTGGCAATTTAACCTTTTAATTAAAAGATACCTTCCTCCACCCACCCCCCACCCCTTTTTTAGATATTTATTACTCATCTCCTTTCTGCTGTGAAAGCTTTTATCAAAGAATAATATGATGAAAAAGCAAAGCCCGATTCTACTCAGACAAGAAACCATCCAGGAGCCCAAGGAAGCTGTTGACAAGATGCTCCTTGGCCTCCGCTCTCGATTGCCTGGGCTTGTGCACGGTCAATAGGACGACAACTGAAATGGTTTTTGAACAGGAGAGAACTATTAGCAATGCGTTTTGCATCTCTGCTGCTTCTGTAGACCAACAGTTGTCCTCCTAGCAACCACTTCCAAGCGAGACAAACAGCTCGGTACTGCTCTCTGCTGCTTGTTTCAGCTTTTGCAGCAGCAGCTTTAAAGCTGTTATTGTTTGAAAGAGAAATCCATGAGGCATAGAGAGAGAAACAGAGAAGTATTAGCTATAACTTTAAGTACCTGAACCGATCAAAGTCAGTCCAACCCACTTCCCATTCTCTCCTTCTCCCACATGTGTATGAAACTTACTCGCTGAAGTGTCTCCCTTTTAAATTTTAGAGAAGAAAAAATCCTGTTTTCAGAGTTTGGTGCCTAATCTCATGAGATATTCAAACTATCTAGCATCCATCTTTTCAAAGAAGAACAGGCAAACAAAGGGCACGTTATGCATTATTTGTCAGTCCTCCCCATTAGCACGCTGTGGCTGAATGCATCTAAAGCCAAGCTGCTTTTAAAGCAAATGAAAATCTTAAGGGAGTGTGGGGGAGGAGGCAAGTGACAGCTACCTCTGGAGTAGGAAGCATTTGTGGGAGTTGGAAAACATAGCTGGTGCTTTCCTGATCCTTAGCATCTTTTAGCTCCCTGACCTGGGGCTCAGCCAGCCCCTGTGGTCTAAGGAGGTATTAGAGAAACTGCTTTCAGTCTAGTAGTAGATCTGCAAATGCAACTGGACAAGCTCCATTACACAGCAGGGATGACGATGAGATGACCAGAATAACACAGAGCTCTCCGTCTCATCTCATCTACAACCCTGGGAACTAATGAATCAGAGTTTGCAAAGTTGCTCAGCTCCACTTCGAAAGTCTCACAACAACCTATCTTGTCTGGAACAGTAGTCAAGGTAGTACATCATATTCTGCCATCAAGAGCCAAAGAATGGAGGCTAGCACCTTGCCTAGTAATTGAGGTCTTTTCCTTTAATAGGCACCCGTAGAAACCTTTAATCAAACACCCTGGCCACCACTGAAGCTGACAGCCCTGCTGTCAAAAGATTTACTGCTATTAACGGCACACAAGAGTACAATATGCTGGAGCATGTTATCTACTGAACATGTGAAAAGGAGTTGAAAATGAGGCATATGCACATTAAAGCTAATATACTTTAAGAGCAAAGTGTCAGAAAATGTCAAGAAGGTTGCCGAATACCACACAACGCCTTCTCTCTTTAGGCTCATCTGATCTGAGCTGTTCGGGCATGCAGACTTTTAGTAGGAAAGCAGACACCATGCACACAACAGAGTGAATATGCCCTCCCTGGTGAGCTCCCAGAGCAGCCTGTCCTCGTTAGCCAAGGAGGCACAGGCAACCGAGATGAGAGAAATTGCCAGCTCTGACAGCAGGCTAAAAAAATCTGGGCAGGGCAGTATCATTGCGAAGCAACCACACTTAAGAGCTCTGATTCAGCTGCAGCTCTTTGACCTGTATGAATTCCCCACCTGTAAAAATGGGGATTTCTTCCTTCTTTCTTCTACCCAGAACACCAAACAGGAAGCACATTTGTGTAATGTGCACCACAAAAAGGCTTGCTGACTTTAGTTCAGACAGCAGTCAGTCTTGGTCGAGATGTCCAGGCCTCAGTAAAATACAAGCAACACACAACAGCAAATGAGAAACACTGCCTTTCCCAACTGAGCATCCTCTTTAGAAATTAAACAAACAGTACTTCTACAAGTTAGGCTGAGAGCCTTTATGGTCAAGGACTTAAGGACCAAGAATGGCAAGAGTGATGGCACAGAGATGAGGGAGATGAGGCAAGACAACTTGGATTTTTCAGATAGTTTTGTACTCTCCTTTGATGCAGATTTCAGCTTAAGCACCTGAAACAATTCCACTTTGTTCCAGGGGTGTAGGATAAGTCAAAAGAGCTGCCCATATCGATTCCATAATCTACTCTTGGCCTTTCTAGGTGCTATTGCAAGTGGCTATGACACATGCTTTCTGGAGACTAATGGGTTCAGCCCGGTCCATTTAATTCCTCTCGGCAAGAAATTTTTATTGCTTCAGTACTTAGGAAATGAAGAGGGTCTTGTTTTAATTTTGAACCAGTGTCAACGCTGGTATTTCCACACTTGCAACAATAACAAAATAACATCAAGAAAATTAAAAGACATGCTGCAGAGGGACAACCGCGGGGCTTTAATTTATTCAGTCAAGTTTTATCATCTCTCCAACTGCAAATCTTAAGGATATAAGCAAGCCATCAAACATGGTTCCTGTAATAAAGCAACAGCTAGATATTCTTTATTACAAAGGAGGCACTAGTCAATGTCTCAGTTATGGTGTTCAGATGCTGGTCTACCGCCACCGAAGCCCGAGTATGAAAAAACATCTCATCCCCTCAGAATTCACAACACTTAAAGCCAGAGGAAGCTTAATATACTTCAGCCAGTGGCAGGTGCTTACATAAGCCAGATGTCTCACCAGGGCTTGCATGAGAGGAAGATACAGGAGAACGTTTTAACCCACTGATTGTATTTGCAGTGTAATTGCGTGGACTTCCAGACAGGGTGCTTTTTGGGGAATCCAGACCTGGCAAAGCTGTTTGGAAGGGGAGACCAGTCTGTAATGATCTGGAATTAGCCAGATTAGCCAGCGACCCCTGGGAATGCTCATCTGGAGGAAACAGGCACACAGTGGCAGGGCCAACAACAAAAATTATTAGAGGAAGTGATCTCTCTTTTTTTATTATTATTATTAGTTTTCTGTTTCCCCCACATCTGGAAGCTTGAATACAACAGTAGTAGCAAAAACAAAACAAAACAAAACACAAGGTTGTGTTCAGCCTGACAAAAGCCAGCTAACAAGGACTGTTTATAATGACAGAGAGCTGCAATCATGTATCCTGCACTGACTTAACCCCAAGGAACCGCCAGCTTTTTTCCTACTCAAGCAGCCCATACCAGCAGGTAAATTTAAATAGTGTAAGGACTTGCAAAACAGTCCACATGTTTTGCAGTGTTTGTATATACTGCATCCTTTTACTTTCAATGAATTACAGAGCCTAGTTTAGTGTCCAAAACTGCTCATTTACAAGAGAAGCAAAACTCAAAAAGTAAACTGGTGCCTCACAGATAATTTTTAGAACGGCATCCTAGGGCTTCCCAAAACTATCCTTCTATGGGTAAAGCTCCCTGGGATCGGCAGGTGCCAAATGAATGTTATCACCATCTGAAAGGCAACAAGAATGAAGACCTCTGACCACGCAAAGTCAGATTTGCCTAGACTTGCCATATTTGGTGAATGGAGCCCCATGAATTTCCCCACTAGTCTTGCCGAAATCAGGTTTAAATTAGTCTCAGTGTGTCTTGCTGACTCACCACCATCACTTCCCTACATTGGCTCCTGAAGGCCGACCTGCAAAAGGCTATGCAGGCTTTTAAGAAAGCACTCACTTCCTCACTCAGACAAGGGAGGGCGAAAACGATGGTTATGTGAGTCGAGCCACTTCGCACACCCTGCAGTTGGGCCTTGCATGTCTACCAGCTGCTCCAGCAGCAGATTTCCCATTTAAGTAGTTACCAGCTTGCATTCATTCATTCCTGCGTGAAGGCTGCTACAAAAGAAGGAATAGCCCTTGAGCTACCAGGGAAAAAGCACCAGCAGAGAATGTGCTTTTTAACCTCCTTTTCTTTCCACTGAAGATACTGATTTAAACTAGCTGCCTGCTTTTCACAACTAACTTGTTATATCATAACATAATCCAGCAAATCTTTAAAGTGTTACCTTCCTGAGGCTCTATTTCCTACAGCACACGAGTTAAAATAATACCCCAAACAACACACTGTACAAGCCCAGGGAAAAAGAATTTGCTTTGCCCTTGACTAGTTGCTGGCACAAAGTGAGCTACTTGTAGTAGCCCTGAAGCACTAAAATCAGGCCAAGGAACCTCAGAAAAGAGACAAATGGATCTTTACAGCTGCCTACAGGTGTTAGATGGATAAAGGTACAAACTGCAGCACAGGACACCTTGTCTTTCAGTTATTTCAAGTGCGAAGCTCTCCTGCAAGTCATCCATGGACATTTCAAAAGACTCCAATCAAATGATGAGATTTTTTCTTTCCCACAAACAAACAGAAAAAAGCTTTGAGCATCTTTACAACTCTGATGTGAACTTCACTGACGACTAGAGCTGTATTCTAACACAAGTTACATAGGCTGTTTTATGAAATAGACGTACTTACCTGTTGCATCACTCACGAAGCATAGCACTTAAAGCACGAACAGCAAGTATTAAAGATTATAGATTTTACATTGTCTGTACAGCAAACAAACATATATTATTCATATATTAGTCATACTTACATAAGAGAAACACATATTTCATAATCACAGAATAACCTTAATTCTGACCTGTGGATTTTCTCAATGTATTTGTTATACTACTTTTAGTTTCTAATTATTTTATATAAACACTACATAAGAAAAACTATAATTTGTTCACTTTATCAACTGACAATTTTAATTAGACTTTCCAGAGAACAGTACTGAACATACAGTTTCATAAAGTGTAAAACGGTGTTGATTTATGGAAAAATTATGTATCTTGATTTGCATTTGGAATGATTAAAGTATTATTAATGCATAGATACATCTTTTAAGTTTGTATTGGGATTACAGTTGAAGGTTACTTATAAAAATAGGCTTTTCATCCTTCCAAACTCCTGACTCAGCATTTCAGCTGTCAGTTTCTGCTAGCTGTCAGATGTAAAAGGATCCTTAATATTTCTTCCAATCTGCAGCCAGATAAGAGAACTGTATGGTCAGACACAAAGGCTCCTTTCTTCCACACAGACTGCAGACTTCCACACGGGCTGCAGATTTAACAGCAGACCCACTGGACTCAGTGCGTGGAGCAGACTGAGATTGATGCAGGCAGATGAAACCATTTCTCAATGGATGCAGGAGAGTAGGAGCAGAAGGGGCCTCCTTGGTCATTTTTCTTCATACTTACAAGAATATAAAGTATTTGCATATTGAATCATGCAGATGGTGTAAAGTTAATGATGTAGTTAAGTATTCATCTGCTTAATTCTCATTGTTTCCGTTGCCTAAAAATTTCACTTCAATAATATAATTTAGCTATTTCACTAATTCTAATGCAAATGGGATGGTCTGCAAAATTTGCACCTGAAGCAACATCTACCTTTTAATCACTTCAAATCTTCTATTGTATTAGTAAGATAAGAACCATCTACATTAAAGAAACATCAAAATGCTTTAATAGTTTCCATGTGAATTCCAAAGCATATGCAGAAGCATACAATTCTTGTAATCTATACTGCTTCAAGCCCAAACCCAACACTTAAATTCATTTAGATAGTTTTGGATAACCAAGCTCTAGATCTAGACACTACTCAGAATATCATCCTTTACATTCACCAGCATTATTTCAAAACAGCACCTCTAACTACTGCTCCTCTTAGTGCAATATGTGGCACTGCAAATGCTTTCTGGCATAAGGTTTTACGCTAGCATTCTTTCTTGATAAGCTTCTCAAAAAAAAGAAAAAAAAATCCATATTGAAGGCAATGAGATTTTTGAATTTCATTTGTCTTCGTTTACTGGTGGGAAATGCGAGTACAAGGCAGAAAGCTGAAGATGAAATGAAAGCCAGTTAAAAGAGAGCAAGAATGCATACATTTGAATGAAACATGTAAAAGCATGCATTTCGATACAAGTGCAACCTATCAGTTTCCTTATTGTGACTATATTAGAAGACTCTAGCATCTGCTTGCCAAAAGCATGAAACCATTCATTCTTTTCCTCATCACTATACATTACGGTGACAGGACTTGGATTCTGTATGAGGGGAGATCTAATTATCAGCTGATGACTCATGCTATACAATTTGAGCTATAATCAGTCACGTTCTAAGTGTTCTAAAGTTACATGTCAGTAATTATCCACTGTAGGAAGAAAGATATGATTGCTTATTTTTCAAACTAGCAGTGCCATCTGATACATTCAGGAAAAGGCTACAAAAAGAATTAACCGTGTGACAAAATATTTACACAATATGAAAAATATCCATGTTGTTTTCTATAAGTTCCTATCTAAATAGCTAGGTAAAAATAATCATTCCACATTGTACCATCAACTTTGTAAAAGTTTACAATAAAATCCTCCTTTACAGTGTCTCATCATTCCTCTATTATCATGACAAGCAAAACATTTTGGATAAAAGTTATCTTATGTGATCTTTTTTGACTAATTTCATACCAGCTCTCTAGGTTCCTTTAGCCATAAGTGAGGGGAAAAAGGACCCAGAAAGAGTCTCCTTTAACGTCAGAGGATATTTTTTTTCCTTCTACTCTATACTGATGTGGACAGCTAGCTGCCCAACTTTCATGTAGCCCAAGATACTCTGTGGCATTTATGGGGGCAGAATATTTTAGCACTGCAACACACGAGCACTGTTACAGAAGCCAACATATCTCTGGCCTTCTCCAGGCAGACACACAAGGACCATAACGCAGTTTCATGTCACAGCAATTTTCACATACAAAGCAACTTGAATATCAGTTGTTGTAAACTGGTATACAAAGGCATGGGAGCAAACTACTTCACAGTGTCTCTCAAGGGCTCATAGTTATTTCAAAGGAAATTTATACAAAAAAAATACTTTTTCCCCTAAATTTATAAAAAATCCTTGTTTTTCCCCTATAATACCTCCACTGGGATGTCTTAAAAGCACTAGAGAAGTGAATTAAATTTTCAATTTCTCTCTCAGAAAGAGATTTCCAATTTACAGACAGGAAAAGCATGTTGTGAATGCTAAGATAAAAGATTTCTAGATTTCTGAGGGGATGGTGCACCCTCTGGATCTTTAGAAATTGTAACTGACGCTGGAATTTTCAGCCTTCCCATGGAAAGTAGTCCATTTCCCCCCTGCTTCAGCATGCACACACTCAAACTGAACACAAACATCCTCATGAAATAAAGAGCATTCTTACGAAGATAGAACATGAGATTTAAGGGAGAGGGGAGGACTAGAGCTAGAGTTATAATTAGTCTTAAGTAATGAAAAGCAAACAAAGAAAGAAAGGTATGAACAGCTGTACTGATTTAGACCAGTGGTTCATCTACTCAGTATCTTGCCTCTAACAGAGATATTCAGGAAAAAGTTCAAAGTGTGGCAAGTCTACATGGTATTTCTTCTCTATGATATCCCAGTTAATGAATTTATTCGGCTCAGTGAGCTTTGAGCTTCACATATTTTGTCTACTTCATAACTAGCAGCAGGTTTCTTTCACAGATGCATAACTAATCTCCCCTTCACCCTCATGAAAGCTTCTTCTCCCAAAATATCCATGTGCCATATGTTCTACAGGTATATTAGACTTTTGATGAAGAAACTTCTTTCTACTTGTTTTACTTTATCTGATGTTTCCTATTCCTTGCATTGAAGGAACAGTCGATCTGACCATACATTCTCTTTACTATGCAGCCCTCTATCATATCTGCTTCAAACCCTCTCTGCTTCAGGCTGAACAGCCATCATCTACCTAGGTTGTCCTCTGATTGCTCACCTTCCTCCCTGCTCTGCTCTGAAACATTTCCAGTTCTAACATGCCTTATTGAGCATGGGGATCAGAACTTCACATAGCCACCAAGGTTTGAGTGAACCATAAATGTATACAGTGATATAATAAAGTTATCCATTCCTTTCTTAATGGTTGTCTTTGTATGAACATCAAGGTGGTATTTCCCCAGAACTACGTACCATAACACCACATCGCGCTCCTGAACACCAATGGTCACCTCAGTCCTCTATTTTACCTACGAAGCTAGGATTGTCCTCCCCGATACATCTCTTTACATGTTGCATTTGATTTAATCTGAAATTTTACTACTCAGCCTTTTAAACTTGCAAAGTCTTTCCGCAATTTTTCAGAGTTTATCCTTGTCCTGACTAATCTTTATAATTTTGTATCATCAGCAAGATTTCAAAACCCACTACTTGCCTCCCTTTTCTAGGTCATCTAGAAATACATTTAACTGGGCAGGTCCTTGCACAGAGAGCCCTGTAGAATTCCACTGAGCAGTTCTTCTTATATTCCCATCTTTAACCAATTACTTATCCATGCTAATTTATCTTAGCCAATGACAACTTAGTGTCTTTAGAAGTTTTTACCAAAAACACTTCGAAAGTTGAAGTAGGTTATATTAATGGATCATTCTTATGCACGTTTGTTCACTTCAAAGGAGGCCAGGAGGTTTAAGGCAGAACTTTCCCTTAGAGATGTCATCATGACTTTTCCCAAGTAGGTCATGCTCATCCATGTTTATACACATCATGCATAGTTTCCACTAATTAGTCTGGGAAAGAGATGAAGCTTAGAAGCCAGCTATGCTGTTTTATCATATTTGCTATCAGCCTTCGGGTACCAAGGAAGTCTTAAGCCTTCTCCAGTACTTTTAGCAAATCAGTTTATTCAATACCAGTTGATTAGTTGATTCTAGTGATCTCAGTGCTTACTTTGCCTATTTTTCCTTTAACCTCTGCATAGTTACGTCAAATAGATCCTTCCAATCTCTCCCTCCTCCTGCACATCCTGGCTTCTGACACGCAAATCAAATATGGTCTCTTTATAGAGACATATTAGACAGAGGGAGAACAGTCCCACTCAGCTTGGACTGTCCTTCTATTGTAATGTTTGCCTGAAGGTTGGGCTCACCTGTGAGCACAAGCGCTCTGGATTTCTCCCTGCCTTTCATGTTGGGTCATACTATTTGGAAGCACAGCAACAGGCTTTTCCAGAGAAACGTAGACATTGGTGGAAACCAGCTTTCTGGCAGCCTGGCTAAACTGGTTGGAGGCAGTAGGCTTTGTAAACTGCAGCACAGCTCTCAAAGGGTACATAGAGCCGTCTGAAGCATATATTTATTAGGTTGACTGCTGCCAGCAGGGATTTTCTCTCCTTATGAGACTATAGAGTCTATTTAGCTCAGGGCCTAACTTTTAGATGATTATTATGAGAGATGAATCCTAACTTCTGTGCTTCGAATTCTTCCTTTCTAAAAGGAAGATCACAGTCCTTCCCTGCATCTCGGGGGAAAAAAACACATTAAATATTACAAAACAGTCTGATATTGCACTTGGACTAGAACACTCCAAATTAATGCCTTCCAGGGAACTCAGAGAATTCAGTGCAATTAGTTTTGTTAATTGCTCTGTTTTGGAATTTTGTGCACATCTCAACAAATTTCTCCTTCAGCACAGCTGAAGACCATTTTAACTTATCTAAGCCAGCTTAGACAAAGACTTTGCTCTCAAAACAAGACTGAAAATGCTATGAAAACAGATTCTGTGGGTTCTCCCATACACTACACTAATATTATACCATTTTATACCAGAGGACCCTAAGCAGAACACACATGACAACATTAACCTTTTTCACCATCAGAAAGATTTCAGTTGGAGATTCAGTAGCTCTTGTTATATTGTATCAATTTGATATCTGCAATAAATGTAAAGTTAATATAGAGTTTATAAAATAGGTATTATTATTTACTTAATGGGCCATAGCAACTTCCATGAAGAATTTATATTTCACAGATCATTGACTTGATAGATTGTGACAGCTCTTCTGAAGATGTTCTGGTCTAGTGGGTCATTACAGATAGCAGCACAGACAATAAATCTGTGTCCTAAATATCCTAGTAACTCTCTTGTTCAAAACAGATAAGTGAATGGAATCAAAGTCAGTTCAAAATATTTATCTTATTTTCAGAAGGCAAAACCGGCCTGAGGCACACTACAGACCATTTGCTAGCAAAAGCCCAAAAAAGTCATGTTGCAAAATATACAAATATTTTAGTGTATGTTCCACTGCAACAGCCACTCTGCAGAAGATGCAGAAGGAAATAGGCCCTGCCTCAAATAACTTATACTTTAATCCTTGATCATACAAAGATTTCCCCTGGTGATTTTCTACACAGTAGTGGATAACCTATCTGGATTTCAAATTACTATGAAGTATCCAATCCCAGATCTGAACTGTGAATTGCCCACTGTTTTCACACAAATTGTTTGCACAGGCACCTATTTCTTCTCATGTGATTGCAGACCAAGTTTTAGGAAACAGAGCCATCCTTTAGCAAGTGAGAAGGAAAACAGTGAAAGGAAAGGTTGTTGCCATCTAATCATGAAACTTTACCTTCTGTAATGCATATGTTCCGGTGATTCCAATATTCTTTTCATAAAAACATGCAGATTATCCAGACACATTCACTGGATTCAAAAATTGGTTGAAACGTTTCTTCTTTTTATTTTTCAAATTTATATTAAAAAATAAATGAAATACTTCCTGAAGCTGCTACCTGATTTCATTAAAAGTGAGTTCTTATCTCCTAAACTAGAAGCTGCCTAACAAAATAAGATGTAAAACACTGAGAATTTTAAGAACAGTGCTAAGAACAGGACCACTCATACAGGAGGTTAAATATAAACCATAAGTTCAGTTGATATTTGCAGATACAGCAACAGCAAAAAGCACACACAAACAAATCACGAGAGACAAGGGAGGATGGAACTGAAATGGTCCCAGAGCAGTAGCACACGAAAAAGGGCAACATCCTGGTATCACTGCTCTGTGGTCTAGTGGTCCAGATCTCACCCAGAAATACTGCAATTCTAGTCCTACAACTAATGCAGTTTCTTACCACACACCACCTGATGGGAAATGCACACCATGATTCACACCTCAACCTTTGGTAACACACGTGGTCACAAGAAAAGTTTTACCTTTACATAACGTTTGGTGGTACCAGTATCACCCTTCTTCCCACATGTGCATTTTAAGAGGAGGAGACCATAAGACCATCTCACTGCCTGCAGGCATTAGGCTCTGAGCAGAGGAACATCCTAGGGCCCTGAGTTCTTGAGAGGGGCAGGACTGCTTCTCCTTGCTTCTTTCCCCTATGATTTCTTACCATCTCACCCTCAGTGCTTCACACTGCCCTTAGCTACCTCTCCCCCGGCTGGTGGATGACACTCAGGTGAGCACGTAACATTTGCACATAACAAAACAAATATCTATGCTTGTACTAATCACTGTAATGCCGTGGTAAGTTTTATCTTAGGAACAGAAAATAACATTAGGCCCATCCAGCAATTGTTAACTCTACTTCACTGTTAGTATTGTTAATGATGTTCTTGGATAACATCATATTTTATTCACTGACAATAAGCATACAGACAGGAGCTAGGTAGGGATAAGTCAAGTTACTGGAGCTATTACTAACAAAAATACCAGATTTCATCTAAGTGTCTCTCTCCCTTTCTTCATTTTTGAAAATTATGAAATAAGGATGCAGCAGGCTTTCCCATTTGCATATTAAAAGAGTGGAAAGAGAGTAGAAAAGAATTCTTCATTCTTTACTTAGGAGAATAGATCATGCCTGAGGTGTTAAAACAGCTGATTGGCATGCAACTAGTTTTCTCCAAGCTTCACCAAAATCCCCCATGCAAAGTCTCTCCCATTCCTGTCAGAAATCCAGGACTACTGCTTATTTTTCTGAGCCACTGAGCTCAGCCCCTCTGACGCAGCCTGGGTAGGGCAGCCAGTCAGTGCTCGCTTTGGGACACAGTGGAGTCCTGTTGTTGCACTTCCCTGTGGTCACAGCAAGGCATCAGGCTGGACCCAGCAACCCTCCTCCTGCTAAATGGAGCCTGCAGCACAGACCGCAGCCAAATAACCCAAGCAGCCCCACCACAGCTGCTCAGGATACTGTGTCCAGGGGGGAAGGGAGTGGAGGGGATTTGTTTACACATGTACACACCAGCTTGGGCCCCTGTTTACGCCAGAGTGATCTACGGTTTGACTTAATTTCTGAAGTGGGTTCCTTACTCAGAATTTCTTGCATATAAAAGGGGCTGCATTACTTATGGATTTGTAACTATTGTCCATCATTACTACCTCAAGTGTTCTTCAGGAAAAGTAACTGGTCAGGTATAGGTAAGGATTGGATGTTGGAAACTTAACAAATGGCAAAAGTTAAAAGGGTTCCCCATTGCTGTGTCGGACTCTGGGGGATGCGTAGGTGATAAAATACTAGAAAGAATTCTCAGTAAGGACAATATCTTAAATTCAGGGCTCCTTACTTAGTAATCAAACACACTAGCTATTAAAAACAGAGTTTGTTTACAACCAGAATTTCAATTTAATATTCTCTTATCACCTCCACAAAGCAAATGTCTGTATGTGCATGGCCCATGTGAAGAGTGAGCTATAGCTGGATCTAACTGGTCTCATTTAATTGCCTCTGCATTAGATCTACAAATAGGGTTTTACCATAATCCTAGCTGCAGGCTAGGACTTACAAACTCTGTTTTGATCAGTGTTGCTGAAGACAGGTTTCTATTCTGATTTTTTTGAAGCAAAGTTTCATACACATGGCAAGAGGGATCCTACATGCAGCAGAATTTCACTTACCTCTCAGCGTGTTTAGTGATGATATGGCTTCCCCTCTTTGTCACCATCAGCGTTTTCATGAAGGGTCTCATCCTTGACATAACATTACTAGCAGACCAGAGCCAAGAAAGACAGATGAAGGACCAACATTTCCTCGATAGCTCCTTCTGGAACATTAACCCCTTTCTAACGGCACCACACAAAGCTGTTGGATCAGTTATTTTTAAGTGCCTCTGAAAGCTTCCTTCCTTTTTAAAACAACTATAAGAAAACAGAATTTCACTTACCTTCCTTTCTTACCTTCCTTTTTAAAACAACTATAAGAAAACCAAGAGAATCACTTTGGTCAAAATAAAAATATATGAAACACATTGACATAAGAGTACAGAAAAAAAAATGGGACAGAAGAGAGCAAGACTTTCCTAAAAAGACTGGTCTATGCAAGTTATTGTTTTCAAAGGCTCTCCCTTTTGAAGACTGCTTACAGTGGAGGTAGATGCACATGGCTTATTTTAATAGCTGTTCTGTTGCCAGAATAACACCTACAGGAGAAATATGCTATGGCAGAGATAGAAAAACTACACTAAAAGCTGCTGGAGAACTACAACCATGAAAGAGAGCACTTTTAGTATGAAAACAAATGGTAATGTTTTGAATGGCTTGAAGGATCGTCTTCTGGCTCGTGCACTAGCCTCGGAGTCAGAAAACTTTGGTTCAGTTTCCAGTTTTGTCTGGTCTTTCTCCGACCTTGAGCTGGGAAGCATGTCAGTTAAACTCAGTCCTTCTATCAGACAGTAATAGTACGGTGCTCAACATCATTTCATCTATTTCACTGCAGGCTTTCTGAGGCAGGAGCCCTCTCTTACCGCAGCACACTTCCTCAGCTTTTAAACTCTAGTACCAAAGTGAAGCCAGTTTCATAGATAGGTTTTTATTTCAGTTGTCAGTTATGCTCAGCTGGTTCAGACCAGACTTCAGGCTTCAAGTAACCTGAAGCCAATGAGAAATAGAATTCCGTTGTATGTTAAGGAACTCAGAAAATATATAAATATATTTACTTTTCTTTCAACTCATTTGAATTGAGTTTGCTCTTCTGTGAGCTTGAAAAACTTTCAGCATACTGGAGCCTTTCATCAGACAAACTAAGAAAACCAGCAGCAGTTTGCCAAAGTGTTTTTCTTTAAAGAAGTGTACAATAAATAGCATTCAGCTTAAAACTTAAAACTTCATTACAGAGGGTATCTCTTGCATGAGTTTTCAGCTCACATGCCATGAGCTGTTGGAAACAGGTCTCCCCTTCCTCCACATGGCTGTGGCTGGGAGGAAGACCGCTTGCCCAGTTAGACATGTTTAGCCTTCTGGAGACAGTCCTATAGAGAGCAGAAACCTCCTCTCGCTCTAGGGGAGCAAGTTGAGATAGGTTAGGACAGGCCTAGAGCAAGAGAAGAAACCCTAAAGAGAGTCTGGAGCAAACGCAAAGACCAGGAGACTGCTGAAATAAACAAGGAGCAGATAGCCAGGTTGTGACAGTGTCAGAAGATACTACTAGAAATCCTCTGTTGTACAGAGTTTTTTGCAACCTTAAAGCTGCTGAGCACTGCCAGATTGTGAATGAGCCTGAAAGACAAATTCCACCTGGGTGAAAAAGAATGAGTGTGCAGTTTTGCTCACAAAACTTAATTTTGCTTTTCTTCTGAGCTTTTCTCTGCTGAAGGAGTCCAGAGCTATGAAACTGTAGGATTATGATGTATAGTTCCGCTAAAATGCAGCTTTTGAGATTCAAAGTCCTTTTGAGTTCTTAAGGATACTCAGTTTAAAGAGATGATTCTATGAACCACGAAGATCCACCATAAAGCCCCAGCCAAATGCAGGGACCCATGAAGATCTGGCACATCGAAAATTATGATTAAGGTAAGCAACACAGCAGAAGTAACATGAACTGTAACTACTAAACCTTGGCTTCCCAGGGAGTCCATAGCATACAGAACCTAACTAGAGGGAACAGAACTAAAAGGATGTTTTGCCTGACCTCATAAGGGTTATTCAAGGCATTCCCTACCTCTCTCACCACCTCCATCCCTCCCAAAAAATATTTATAGAGTTAGATCACTTTCTGAAAGACAGTAAAATCACCAGGTAAACTGTCTCAGACAGCACTAAACCACCCAGTGAAATTCAGCTTGCTACCAAATTCAGTAGTGGTAGCTTCATAGACTCCACTCCTGGAGCCACAAACTGCATTTATCTCACTCTTTCATTGGAAATACTTATTTTTGGTCACAGTCTCTTTATCTGGGGGTGGGAGCTACACAATTAATTGTGAGCATTTTAACTGATATCTTGCATCCCCAAGAACGTGCCCATAACAGGGGCGATTCTTTTTGTTTCCTCTTTTTACAACTTTTCCAATTTGTATAAAATGCTTATTTTGGAGAGGAAAGAGCAAAGCAGTGAGAAGAACAATTTTCATGATTCTAAAGGCTAGGAAATATATAAGAACACTCAATTATGGGAGTCTGAGAAAAGTTAGGACAATCACCTGAAACGTGAGCACTTTGCATGCAGATTCCTTGTAGACTGGATGGTGTGATGGCTTAAACCACCAAAAAATGAAGAAAGGAGAAAAGGAGAAAAACAGTATTACACTTTTTCAAAGGACTCCAAATTTTACATTTCTCATGTGAAAAAATACTTATTTTGGTGGGAAAAATGTTAGGTATTGCTACTGGAAATAATAATTAATTATTATTATATATATTATTATATAATTACTTCTATTAATTACCTTCACCTTATTAACATGAAGATCAGAATTATTTCAAGATCTGTGTAATGGGTGGACTATTTGTCTTGGCAGATGATCGAATGGATAAGATGAAAGGATCAAACTTTTGATGCATCATGATTTAAATATCAAAACAAGTAACACTAAACCTTTTGGACAGACTTATTTTGGTTTTGGAAGTTTCTATAGAGATAAGTTTCTGCAAGAGATAAGGAAACAGAGCAGTGTCAGTGTCTGAAGTTAAAGAAGCACCGGGTGTTACAGGCAAGTCATTATCAGAAAAGCTTTTACCGTGATGATTTCCATGGAGCAGAATGTAACAATTTATGATTAATTCCTCAAAATACATCACAAATTGTGATCTAATTCAGTCAGAAAGGTGTCCCCCCCCCGTTTTTTTTTTTAAAAAAAAGGAAGTATTGACTTAAAATGGATGGAAGGAAGGAGGAGAAAATGAGAAGTGACAAAGGCCAAATGAGGATTGTAAAGTAGGAAAAGACTGTAAGAAAGTACTTCATATAACAGTCTCAGAAGAAAATGGGCCAATGTTTCTCAGAGATTATATAGAATATCTTATTGAGCTACTTTCATTCAACTTCTAAAAGTAGTCTATTGGAATATAATAAGCAAATTTTACAGAAAATCTAAATTGAATAAATTGCCCTTTGGAAGTTCAATTCTCCAGACAAAATTTCCTGTTTCTAGAAAGAAAACGTTAGTCAGAAATGATTAAACAAAACTTTAGCTAACAAGACATTGTATTCTGTCCTAACAAGACAATGAAGCAGCAGTTTCTCCTTCAAACAAGATTACTGAGAAGAGAGCTGACTTGATGCTTGAAGGAAACAGTTCTCAGCGTAGGTTTCAGAATACAGAAACATCAGAACAAGCTTTCAGATCACAGGAACAGATAGAGTTTACCAGATCCATACACCTATATAGGTATATAAGGAAATTTTAGTCTTACATTGGCATGGAAGAGACACTCCCAGAAGAAAGCTTCCCTGCATTTCCTCCGTACTTTTCTATGGCTGATGATAAAACCCCTTAAGGCTTTTTACAGCAGTAGATTAGGAATTGGAATGGATCCAATATCAGAAGATTAAAATGGTAGAAAAATCATGTCTTTAACAGTGATCTGGGGTGAGCACTATATCTTGAGAGTGTAGGAAAGAGTAGTCTGATGCCAACATATGAAAACTGGTCTTGCAAAGGCATTTGATGACATTACAGGGCAAGCACAGTACCTCACAGTCAACATTCTCTTTATCCTTTAAACTACCTCCTGCTGGATTAGAGTCTGTATCACGTACACTCCTAGGAGCACATGATGTTCCTTATACTAGTTGACACAAATAAACCGCATCTGTCTGAACTTTTACAGTTTTTTCTGTTTCAAGACAATATTGGTCAATAATTACAAAAGCTTAAAGAAGCCTTTTATTAATACAACAATTGTTAGACTGTAGCAACTTAAAAGCAATTGCCTTATCAGAAATAATCTTAAAAATAATTTCAAGTATTGTTACCAGTCTTGAAACTTTCAGAAATGAATTGTTTCATTCTAAAATATTGCAGCTACATCTGTCTCTTGTTCTGAAAATACATTTTAGTGGGACACCTTGACCCTCTCCAGTAAAGATCACCAAAGCATAGCACAGCATACCTCACACTTACCTTTCAAGGTACTGTGCTCTTATTTTAACGATGCTCCAGATAAGAGCTAGCGATATTTCAAGTAACCATAATGCTCATGTTTTACATTCTTACAACAAGATAAAAGGAGACATATTCGGAGGAACCACTGCATTAAATCTGCAGGCAAGACTCCTGAACTTTTTAGCTCAACTTTAAGCTGCAACTAAGTGAGCCATTGTAGTGTGGTAAAACTCACTACTTGCATAATGGAATTGACTTCAAAATATTTCTATTATTCTCAGAAAGGCTGGAAATGATTTGTTTTTCCAGGATTAGCTATCCTGTGTGTTATTTTGTTTAGACAGATACACCTTTCAAATAAGTTTTTGATTAAGGAAATAAGCCATCTGCTAGTAAATGGCAGAGGAGCCATAACTGCACAATAATAAAAAAACTGCAAAAATATGTATTTGACTCAGTAATAGAAATGCAAGGTTAGACACTGGTGTGAAGTAAAACAGAGTAACAAGTTCTCTGAACTCACCATAAGTGTTTTAACACTAGGGTCACAGTTCAGTGTAGATTCCTCCCTCAAAATCAACTCACGGAGCCAGAGATCCACATACTGCCTTTTCAAAGAGAGGAAGGAAGAAGGCGAGATGAAGTCAACTATTGATCTGTCTCACTGAGAAATTCTCTTTCTCAAACCCATATACACATCTGATGCTTCAAGAACTGAAAACTATGTGATTCCCAAATCATTACGACCAACTAGAAAGTTTTTTTGCAATAGGATTTCATCTAATGTGAACATTTTTGTCTCTAAGTCATTTTTCCCAAAATGCTCAAACCTCAAATTTATCCGATAGTCTTACTTGTAAGTATTGATTCAGATACAGCCAAAAGAATACTTCTAAGCAATCCATGTAACTCCTTCCCGTGCAGGAGTAATAGCATGGTGGATAATGCTTTCCAAAGGAAGACAATGTAATGAATCAGGGCTCTCTCTCATGGAGGCAGTAAAAGATTGACTTCACAGGGGCACTTCAGGTTGAAGCGAATTCACTAAAAGGTGTAACCCTCCCCCACCTAATAGATATAGCTTTCCATGCTTTGCAAACAGACCCTTAGATCGTTTAGGCCTTAGAGCACAGGACATCCATTTTTGCTCCTAACTGAACCTATTGTAAATGAACTCTTCAAGATGTCTTTTAAGAAAAAAATCCCAATAACTCAATTACAAATCAAATTTCTACATGCTCTGTAGAAAATGCCATGAATACACCATGGTCTCTCCTGGTTGTTTTTTTGTTTGGTTTGCTTTGGTTTGTTTTCTCCTCCAGCCATAACAAGGCACATTACTCACCAACAATGCCAACAAAGTCATTTGATTTAGCAGCATGCTGTGGCCGGACAGATGGGTGCTTTTGCTCTCATCTGGCACACAGCTGGCAGCCTTTCTGCCTGGCCTGGCCTGCCACTTGTGCCAAGACACACAGCACAGTCTACACGGGTAAAGTCACAGAAATTAAACATGGAGCCAGAGCCTCAAAGGCTACCAGCACAGCATTGCAAAACCAGATATCAAATGAGACTACCACGCTCCCCCATATCCTGAGCTATTTATAAAACGGCCAATGCATCAATGAGTGTTCATGGAAAATTCCCTTCCTTCTCAATGAAGGACTGGTAATGGGCAAGAAAATCTCTACGCTGCTGCCTGACATATGGATAGTAGGCCCAGCTCCCCAGTGGTGGGGCAGCCAGTTGGCTGCAACTTGAGAACCCAGCACCAGGAAACGCTATAATGTTTTCCCAGGATCACAAGCATCCCAGGGTGCTGTGAGGAGGAGGTCAGCGCTGTTGAAAAGCCAAAAATCTCCTAGAGGGGAAGCTGCCTGATGCTTATCTAAGACCATCTTCCTCCCTGGGTTCCAGCCAAGACACCCATCAGCTTCCTGATCCTCACATTGCTCTTTTATAAAACCAAATTCTAGTCTTTAGGATTTCAACTTCTTTGGTCCAAAAAAAATAAGGAGAAACACAACACATTTGAGTCAGCATTTGCAGAAAGCAAGAGATCTTTGGCCCACATTCAGCAATAATCCAAAAAAAAAAAAAAAACAGTAGGAACTACAAAATTAAGCTAGATAAAACCTCAAGATAGTAATATGTCCATTGTGACAAGTCTCACAAAAGCAAATGAAAATATTAAGAATATTAAGAAACATACAGCTGCTTAGTGATGGTGTTTTTTTTTTTTAATTCACTATGTACAGTTTTCAGATATTTAAAGGATGTTTAATTACTGCTAGTTGTAAAGTTTTCAATTAAACTCTATTCAGGAAAAAAAAATTAAAACACTTCTTGAAAAAAGACAAATTTCAGTGGAAAACCATTTCAATTAACTTTTCATCAAGAAGGCTCTGCAGGCTCAAAAAAGACATTGAAGTGGAACTGGACAGAAGAAAAAGCAATCCCCAAATCCCACCCTCAAACAAGAGTCCTCATAAAAACAGTGAATAGGTCACTCCCCTTAACTCAAGGCCACAGTTGTGGCTCTGTCCTGCGCTCAGATGGTTTGTTCTCTCTAATTCAGCTTTTACACAAATGTGGAAGCTTCATTCTTGTTCATCGGTAGAGCAGAGCCATTTTCCAATTTCTAATCAAGTTTTAACATCAATAGCAAACTAAGTACTTTTTGGACTGTTCTAACACCCAGATTTTTTGAAACCAGAAATGTACTCAAAGGAAGAAATTCGCATGGGTCATTTTTTAAGAAGCGTGGTGGGGAGGGGAGAGGGAATCAAATCAGAGAACCATTACTTTATCTATTACTCATTCATTCATGTCCAAAAAGATGGTTAATTATCTGAAATTTACATGAATTGAATTAACAGTCTAATACAACTTTTCTTTTTTGGTCCATCTCTAACATGTAAGAACAGTTGTCCAACTTGAAACTCAGTTATTGCATGGCGCAGAAAGAAGCTCAACTGTCAAGATGCAGCAATATATATAGATTTTGCTTTAATTTGAAAGATAAAATAACAAAAGATAAGCAACTGTCACTGCCTGAATATTATGTTACAGTGTGAATAGCATCTGTAGTGAAATTCTAGATTTCTAGCTGTGCAAATTTGTATTTAGCATGCCAAGGAAATGCTTCATTTCAAAATACTGCCTTACTACTAATCTTGAAGAGTAGTCTATGGGGAAAGACAAGGCAGAATTACAGATTTTATAATCATGTCCTATATGTCAAAAAGTAGTCCTTTGCAAAAAAAATGCAAGAGAGGTTCAAATTGGGACCCATTAAGTAACTATCATTTTCAGGCAGCATACTAGGGACTAAACAGAGAGCACACTTCTCATAGGTTACAAACAGCCACCACTAATAGCATTTGGTCCCCTTCCACTTGCTCCACTTTCTAAACGTGACCTTCTGATAAAAGACTCTGGCCTCCAGCAGCAATTTCCTGAACCATATCATTCCTTTACTGCCTTGGATTTATACTCGTGTCATGAACATGACACTGTTTTCTTAGCTTTTGATTTTCCTCTTTTGTTCTGCGCATTAATCCCCACAACAAAAATTGCCACTGCAATAAGCACTGTAGAAATTAGTAAAGTAATAAATAGTTGGTATAATATCTGAATCCTATCTCTTGTCAGGATTTGTAGGTTCCTGGATTTGTGCATTGTGGAACAGCTGATAGTAGCAATAGTTATAATAGATCACTTTGACAACTTCAGATTTACATAATAGCTTCATCCACTTGTCGATTTGGTTTCTGTATGTTCTCTCTGCATGTAAAATATGCCTATTACCCTAAATTATTTGATTTTAATGGGATGTGCTGTTACATAAAGTAATGCTTTTACAGCTCAAGTTTAAGCATATATTAAAAAAAAAATATTAGTGTTATGTGTAAATACAGTAAATATATGCAGATCTGCATCTGTTAAATGCTTTTTATCACGTATTTTCACCTAATTCATACAAACTCACTATTTTTTGAACCCTCAAACTTTTCCAGAATTAGAGAACATCATTAGTAGCAAACTGTGTAACTGCACCTAGAAAGTGAATACCTTCTCCAGAGTACTCACAATAAGTCATAAGGGACACACACACACACACACACACACACTACAACACACATAAATCCTAGATTATTGTACTTCCAGCCTTTCTTCCACGGATGTAGGGAGCAAAAAGAGCAGAAGAGGCTAAAAGCACCCCAGCTCCAACATGAGATGACTCCCACTCCACAAACGGGGGCTTTGTAAAGAAAACTATAATGTTGTCTTCTGAAGCTTTTGCATTTTTGAGAAGGTGCTGGGCAGGGCTGCAGCCTCAGGAGCTCAGAAAAGCCTGCTCAACAGTGAAACCAGCAGGGAAAGTCAATCATATGAATGCCTCGATATGAATTGTGCATAATTTTGGAAAGGTACTTGCCAGCCTTCTCAGCCGGGCATGCACCCGTGGAAAGGCCCAACAGAAGGTTCCTATGGTATGGGGCCATTTTGTGCCAGCACTGATCAAAGTCAAAGCCGAGGGCCAATCTATCAGGGAACACTCTTAAGACAGCATACCTGCAGTCCCCAGGTATGGCAGTTTTCTATACATTTTACACAGGTATTTTTAACAACATGCACACAACTTTTCCCTGGGAATTTCTGAAGGGCTTTGTAAAACTATTGGGTCATCTAAGCTTCTGATGACATACGCTTTTCCCACCACAACTTCAAGATTACAAATGCAACCATGCCTGTTCCGTAGCATAAGAAAAGCTTGCTCAAGGCAAAACAGGAAGGCTGTCACAAAAAGAAGCAACTGAGCATGGGCAGCTTTCAAGTTGAATCGTTTGGGTGAGAAATGAAAACATGTAAACTTTCTCTACACTGCATCATTCTCAACACTGTATGGAACTATGCATCTCATATCAAGTATGGGTGTTGTTGTTCTGTATGGTATGAAGAGTGCAATTAATCTGCAAATTAGCAGAGGTACTTTAAGATAATTAGAGTCTCCGATAACCCTTAGTTTGAATATATTAGCGCCCTTTTTTTATATATTGCTGTCACTGAACTAAATCATAAGCAATGTTTTCCAGCAATATGCGTAGATAATAACTCTATGCAGTTGCTATAATTTATTTGACTTTTATAAAGTAAGTTTGTAAATAACACCAAACCTACAATTAGTCATGTTGTCACTCACCAGTCTTTCTCAAAATAGCACAAGATACAATAGAGGTCTGTGCATGTTCTCAGACAAATGCTCCAGTCACATTAACAGACTGCATGTTCTCAGCTGCCAAGACAAATGCTCCAGTCACATTAACAGAAGTTTTTTTTTCCTTATCCCATGGCTAGCTAGACTTCAGTTGCACTCTCCCAAATACACATACATAGTTAGTCAAGCATGAGTTATACTTTCACGCTCCTCTAACTAAATATTGGTTGCAATCATTTCTTAGTATCCTGACAGATCCCAATTTAACATGATTCTGATTCTCCTTGATTCTTCCTTGGTGATATTCATGATGTAAAGCCTTCCTAATCAACTTTTCAGGGTAATTCTACCGGGCCACATGGCTGCAAATGAGAAACTAAACAAGTGTGATTAAAAAAAAATCCACAAACCACGAACTGAAGAGCATATTCTTGGCCCTCAAAAGTCCTATGAGATGGCTGCACTGCCAACTGCAAAGCATCAGAGACTAAATTTAACTAGTCAGTTATTTCCTTCATGGTGCATTCTGCCACTGTATTTCTAATTGGAATGGGCATTTTCCACCCCTACAGCTTCCCAGGTAATTAAGCACTGCCTACCTGTTGCTACCTGTTCCCCAGAACAGTGGTGTTTTTATTCCACCCATTTCACCAATACAGTCTTCAAAGTAATCTAAACTGCTTGAAATCAGCAGACCATGCTGTCTTCTACCTTTCACATGCACACCTCACTTGCTACTGAATCAGAGTAAAGGGAAGACCAAACAAATGATTCATTGTTTCAAGTTATTTGCAGAAGATAGAAACACCTTGTCAAGTGGATGGTTTTGAGCATTACTCTATTACTTCGCACTAATAGCAAGCTGCAAGTTGGGTATTTTTAAGTAAACCGGAAGTTGCACTTTATGATTGAAAAAAAGAAAGGAAGAAGAAAAGCTGCTTCTTCTTACCCGGACTTTTTATGCTGGAAACAATAGCACGTTTCCATGTTTCACCACCACTACCACCACACACAGTATGATCATTTGAATTTGTGGGAAGAGTAACTACAGCAGCTAACAAGACTTGAGCCCTCGGAAACAGGGATGGCTGTCCCTGCACTGCAATAAGATTACTTTAAAGAGAGAACAAGACAGGAAAGGTAAAAATAATAATAAAACTATAAGCTGCAAAGTAATAAAACCACTACAGTAAGAAGTGAGTGATGAAGATGTTTTAGAAAGTGATATTGCTGAATCCCATCTTCCATTGTAGACCTTATACTTTTATATTCAGATTACGGTTCACAGCAAGCTGTCTTGCCTCCTGGGCTCTCCCTTTGTCTCTGCTATGATTATTACGACAAATTCTCCTTCCAGTCATTCCTGCTCTCTGCTGTGCTGTCTCCCTCATGCACTTGCTGCTACTATTTCTGCCTTTCTCATCATTTGTTCAGGCTTTCAAGCCCTCTGTGACAGCATTCACAGAACAAAAGGTTGTCATTACATTTTTCCCTATTTATCCTCCTTTGATGCCGAATTGAATTGTGCTCTGCTAGCGTGAAGAAAGCTAGAAGATTTGTCTTCTCCATCATCTCTATTTTGCTTAAATCATCCTGCACACAATTGTGATTTCTTTCCTAAATTTATCAAAATCCTTTGCAACCAAGAACTTTTCACTAAATCTTCCCCCTATTATTTTTCCAGTGAAGAAAGTGAGGTAAATATATATATGCTTGCATCCCAAATGCCTATAGACATTTTTCTCTTGTACATTAAAACCCTGCTAGGAAGTAGAGTGGCCAATTAGCCAGCTGTGTATACAAGTATGAAATAAAAGAAACTCACTACTAAAACTAAACTACCATCACGTTTAGTTTCTTTTCATATAATTTCAAAAAAATCCATAGGTATGGATCATACTTAGGGGAATAAAAAATCCAACTACTCAGAAAGTATCACAAGAACAGGAATAAGGTAATACACCCCTTTTGTAAGCCCATTGCCATACTATATTCATTACTGTCATTTTTTTTTTTAGACTATTAGGCTGAAGGGTCTCTGCAGATTGAGAGATGTATATTGAGATTAAGCTAAATCAGTTGTTCAAAGTCACGACCAATAACAATTCTAAACTCTACAGGACTTAAGACACTGAGTATCATGCATATTCCCAGAAGGTGACAAGGTCACTTCTACTAAACTTACATTAGAAAGTTTTGGCATCACAAGACCTGTCTCTGAAGTGACAAACAGAAAAAAACAGCCTTCCCCACAGGTTTTCTCCCCGTGATAGCTCTCGTATTGGGAATGAATCCTCCCAAATGAACTAACATGTCCAACTGGACCATGAATAACAGAAAAATCAATCCATTGAGCAATTCATATACAGAAATGCTAAACACACAACAAATTGCATGTTACAAGGATACCGCAACACAATCAGGATGATGATCATGCCATCATTCAACTTCCCCATGAACACAGATAGCAGAAGGTCCAGAAGACACTATAGTAAACTGGCCAGTCTTCTATTCTGAGAAAGCCATATATTTGACTGTAGAAAACTAGCTCCTCTCCGCTAGAAAGACTATCAGCTATCAGCTGCTGAAAAGTTTACATGAAGAGATAGTCTCACCACTTAATTCTCTATGCTCTACTTGCCTTTTCTTGGCAGTGAAAAATGTCTCATTTTTCACCAACATATGGTTTTTGAAAATATTGAGCAGCTTTTCAAAAACAAGCTTGGCTGCATCAAAGAAACAATGCTAACAGCATAGTATGAATGACTTCCTTATGACTCAGCAGAGAGGTCAAATCTATAGACTCGTTGACCTCTCTGCAAATCTTGACACAGCCACTGATTACTGCTGATCCACTAACAGACTCCACTAACACAGACTCCTATAGCTTCAATCAGCAATCTCTAACAAGACCTTAAACACTGAGAGCAGCTGCTAGTTTTTCCCCAGAGCCACGTTCCTAGATCTCAACACAGTTCCCCTTCCTCCACTTATGTCCTATAAATGACCACCAGAGGAGGGAACGTACAACCCCCATCTTCCCATTGCTTGCAGCACAGCCCCCTCATAAGGTGAAAACACATGTGCAACATTAAACTCACAGGAAAGTGCAGGCTGATTCCTACGTTTTGCTCTTGTTAAGAATAAGAAAAAAAGACTTCTCTATCATTTCAAGAGTGTTTTCAAAAAAGATCAGTCAAAGAGCTGCTGTGCAGCAATGAGAGTAAGGATTCAGCCTCACAGTACATTTAGGAGACGTTGTTTGTAACAAACTAGGTCTCTCTAATATCTTAGAAATTGAGAAGCTAGAGTAAACAGTGCTCTGAACTGGAGCAAGTTTGAGGATCTTACTGAATTTTTTAATAGCCCTAGATATATAGCAGTAAGACTTTCTCTCATTCTTTGATCAAAGAAAAACCACAGTGTGGTTAATTGGGTTGGTCTGTATTTTACCCAGTTTCCTGCTTCAAATTTATATATGCTTCTATAAATACTTGGCAAAAAAATTCAAAATCCAATCGTGAAACAAATCAACAGCAAATCATTTTTACAGAACAAATGTATATCCAAACTATGTGCCACATGAACCACATTTTCCCCAAATTCATCCTTCTCTAAAGCTGTAAGCCAACTTCATTTCATGCTATAGAGATCCACATATCCAGATGAAGATAATAAACCAGCAGAACTTTAAATGACTGAATATTTTAGAAATACACTGAGGGCAATTTATCATTTCATTATACCAATGAAGAAAAGCAAAGACAACAGAAATTCTGCTCCTCACACTCGAATGACTGTTTCAGCAACAGTTAGCAGTAACAGTGCATTTTGTTCTATGGTAGTATTCACTGCTAAGGGCATGTGTTTTGTTGGATTTTGGCCTCAAATTATTATGCAACAGTCACAAAGAATATGAACGATTTTTCATAGATTCAGATAACGTGATTGAACATGGGTTTCATGTTCTACGCAACCCTGAATTCTATCCACCCAGAGAGAGCTGTTCAATAGAGACCTGCAAAGCTCAGTTTAAGAATTACACCATAATTTCTGAATTAACAAAAAAATGAAACAAGAACCCCTGTAATTTATTCCATAGCTAAGCCTATTAAATATGCAGTACAGTTAAACTGGAAAAGAATAAAAGAGTCTTTGAACTACAAAGCTTATTGTAAAAACAAGTCTCAGTACAGAACAGACTTGTATACTCCAGCTATAAACCCTTAGAAATGGTACTTAAACAGACATACGGCATCAAACCAGTATCTTGCTCATGCAGCCTTACAACTGCTGTCATTATATCTAACCTATTACGATAGAGCAGAGTCAGCAGTATAGAGCAGAGTCAGAAAAAACAAAAATGTTATGCAATAGCAAACAACATACGAGAACCTAGCAGAGATGCAAGGCATTAAAACAATGCTGACTACAGCCTTATCCTATGAGCAGAGAACAGGCAGCACATGAAATAGTGCAGCAAACAGTTGTTTTTTTTTTTTCTCCCCCTTTACATGCATGTTAAGAGCTAGACCTGTCGCTTGCATATTGCTCAGTGAATAAAACCCATGATAAGACAGTATCACCCTAGGAGCTGTGCAGCAGTCACACACTAGAGCAGGCTTAGAAGTGAAACACAGAATTAAGTAGCTTAGAAACTGAACCTCTCCACTGGCATCCTCAAACTAAAAAAAAAAAAGGGGGGGGGGGGGGGGGAAGGAGAAGAAAAGCGGAAAAAGAAAAAAAAAAAAAGTTCAATATTTCTCCCACCATATCCTACCTAAATATCATAGGTCTGCCTTGCTGGGATTAACTAAAAGACAGCCCAGATTATAAGCCACAATGTCACTGATAAACTTGTAACATGGGGAACAAAGACTAGTTTTTCTAAGTATAATTGGTAGACTGATAGAGAGGTGTAAGGCCTCATTACTCTCAAAAGATGCGCCCCCCCCTCTTTTTTTTCCTGACAAGAAAAAAAGAACAGAAAAGCTACATCACACCTTTGGCTTTCTTTGGGTATAATATAGAGTAATTAAATTTTAAATTGAGAAAACTCAAAGCAAAGAGAACAAAACCATTGACTATTTTTATCCAAGTCCCTGTACTTCCACCTGTGCCCTTGAAGAAGGGTCCTCACTTCCACTCTAAGTTATAGTCAGAAACTCGCATTGCAGCAAACTGCTCACATCTTTTTCATTTCCAGGGAATTATTTTCATGGCCTCCCAGGTCTTCATCCCTGTAAGTCTCTATCTGCTCAACATTGAGGCCCCTGGCTTGCTGCTGAAACTCCCTTTCCTGCTAACCCAGGAAAACCCTTGCCTTGAGCTCTTTCTCCAAAGCTAGCAAGCTTCCCCTCTCTTCAGGGAGCTCAACCTCCTCCAAATTTCTTGAAGGAGATGCAACAGTAACAGAGTTGAAGGTTTCAAGAAGCGCGCACACACACACAAATACATAAATGCTATAAGAGTCATAATGACAGAACTGAAGAGGTAGTACTCGGATGCTCTCCCAAACTGCTCTGTGTTTGGAAGAAACATGCTGAAATGCACTGTATGGTAAACCATCAAATTTCTAGCACCACCCAAAGCTCCATAAAAACAGCTTCCATTTGGTGAGGCCAAGGCACCATTTTTGAACTCCAGGCACCATGGCCCAGAGAGATTCCTTAAGAAATTAGTCCATTGTTGCCCAGAAAATGGAAACCTACCCTACTGACAGGAACTAAACCAAGCAGGGCTGTTTGTTAGGTATATTCTCAACTTTATTCAAATGTATTAGAAACGATACGCCTAAATGGTGGAGGTAATTTATGCTTGGACAAGTAGGCATCATAACAGCTGTCCAGCTATATTATCTTCTTTCTAACCTAAATATAATAAAAACATTCAAAACTCTCCTCCCCAAAATCCTCCTTTCAGTCTGGTAAGAAAAAACAAAAAAAAAAAAAGAGAGATTTTTATTCTTGGAGTTGCTTACATACAGCTTTTCAAGGTGTACAGAATGAGTTGGTTTTTAAGTTGACATAAAGATTCTTTTTTACCCTGTAAGAGCTAGTACATGATAATAGGCAAGGCTCAAAGACATCCACAATTCCAGTCTGTCAGCAGACAAGTCAAATTATGTCCCTCAGCAGACAGTGGTTTCTGGCCACCTGCCCTGTATCAGAGATGTTTGCTGTACTTCTGGTGCATCGTGTAATATGAAACATAACATGAATTCAAGTGAGATAAAAGAAACAAAAGCAAGGCAGAGACAGACTTTTCTGGGGAGAAAACAGATACTTTCCATTTTGTTAGGGGACTCCTGATGTGAAATGGGGGCAAAAACAATCAGGATATTGCAGTAGGGGGTGAAAAAATGAACCAGAAAGCTGACTTCAACAGCTGCAACTCTATTTCTATCATCTTTTTGACCTGAAAAAAAAAAAAAAAAAAAAATCTACTCCTTCCACAAAGAGTCAAAGCCAAAACTAACAATAAGTCTGAAATTATATGCTTCAGCCCCCTAGACCAATCTAAAACTATTATCTAAAGAAGATAAACCTTACACACTCATCCAACACTTTTTATGGTACAACACTTAAGATAGGTTCCCAAAAGGCAATGAAGGTCTTTTCGTTTTGGACAAGCAGTACTGAGCAAGCGGGCAGACTATTTGTGTGCTGGGTGCTTGGTTATATACCTGCCAGGAAGGGGGAAGGTAAGGATGGCAGGCCCTGCAGATTAGATGGCTTGCAGAAGCCTTGTGCCTATAACACACTGGTGCTAGCCAGCTGTCTGTGTGAGCTGGTGCTG
>NW_010579921.1:142235-169020 GCF_000705375.1 Tinamus guttatus
TTCTCGGCATAACCCATAAAGGTCCCAAATGTCCTTCATGAGTTTTTACTGATTCAGGTTACGCTTCAGTCATTCTCGCCTTTCAATGCTTATCCCACTTTGCTTTATCAGGGCTTGTACCAATGTTAAGTGGTGATTAGCCCTTACTGAGAGGCAGTTTACGCATCTCTGTAGCCGACACTTGTTCAGGAACTGTAAGAATTCATCCTTTCATTTATTTCAGTTTTTTTTTCTTCTTCTTTAGTGTCGTAAGTCAGATGGCTGCATTGGAAATAGCACAGGTACCTTTTCCAAACAGACTAAGATTTGAGCAGCAAAACTCTGCATCCATTTATAGCAAGAATATGAATTTTACTAACAAATTTGAAAAAAAAATGAAAAGTAAAACTCCAGATACAAGTTTATGTGAATCAAAATATTGCACAACGTCACTGGTAGAAAACCTAGGAAACTTGCAGGCCAAGGACTATTGATACTAGTCTTGCAGAGAGTTTCAGTATTTTCTAGCTAACTCCTTCTCGACCATCAAAATGTGAAAATGAACCAAGCACCTTTGTAGCCTCAGTCTGCAAGAGTGTTGATAAGGTTAAAAACACCAACACAAAGCAAAATGCACAATAAAATTAAGAAACATTGTTGTTTCTCCTACATATTATCTCAAACAATACATGAGAACACAATGATTTATTACTCCAGTCCCATGAATCCGCAGTTTTACACAATTGGCTAAGCAAGAAAGGCAATTTACATTCATTTCCACTAAGAAGAGTTAAATTTTGGGTTTCCTTTAAAAGGTAACTATTAAAAAGTTGGTTTACATATGCCACACTTTCCAAAGTTTTACAAGTAATGTCATCGCTATGGAAAATTTCTGAGGAGCTGCAGGTAGTGTTGTTGACAAGCTTCTGCTCTTTCAGAACACTAAAACCAGGGAGTTTCTTTCTAAGCAATCTACATAGAGGCACAAAACTCATCACCTTTAACTTCCTCTATCAGCTTTGGCCTGACTTCCATCCTATCTAATGCAGTGACCACAACCGCTTGATAAATGGATGCTTTGCCATATTTTAAGCATCATTTTCCAAGTCAGACATTAAGTCAATACTCTCCTGCCCTTTGTGAAACTCCTACATGCCAACACCCTAGAGTACCATGAGATTGCCAAAGCAGTACAAGCCAATTTCTACCCCTCATCTCAGCTACCTCAAGATACAGTTCATGTACGTGTAAGAATAAACCCTGCATTTTTGGAGCACCTTGGTAACAGGTACAGCAATCATCCAGGTGGTCTTTTTGAGAATTTTTGAAGTGTCTTTAAGTTTCTGAAGACAAAGAATTCCATCACTGTATAACCAGAGCTCTAGTCTGAAAGTGTGCACTTAAGTTATATAATCCGACTTTCAGAAGGCAGCAAAATTCTGGTAGAAAGTGTTTCCTCTAAGGAGAGTAATGTGAAGCCTTCAAGCCCTAGTGAAAGATTCACATATGATAGACGTAATTTTTATTATACCTTTTATTAGGTAATAACTGCGAGTTAGACAGCAGAAGTGGAACACTAATAAAACAGGAACAGCTACCTAAGAAGTGGGCTAAGGCTCATATGTTCAAGAAGGGTGTTGTAGTGCTATGCAGAATTAGATACAGCAAAGCTGACCATACAAAATCAGGTGGAGCCATACTCTCTCCATTGATTCAGAGAGAGTTCTGGATGTTGTATTTTGGGGAACAAACATACATCCACATTTAGCTCTAGAGCTGCACAGTAAAAGAAAAACAGGAAAAAAAAAAGCAAAAGGAAAAAAAATATTTTTTTAATTCAAACTTAAAGTAGATTTCACCTGAACATATTTAAGAACACTTGTATAACTATTAACAGACTGACATTTAGTACCTGCAAACACAGAATAGGTTTTATTCAGGGTTTCTATCTATTGATATTAGCAATATTTTCTAGTGCTTGAGGCCTTTCAAGTGCTGGATCAGAAATTACCCCCATTTCAGAAGCACTCATACTTCCAACATTTCCCTTTTTCATATTTGTACTTCTTAAAGAAAAAAAAGAAAGCAACAAAAGAGCCCAATATCAATCATTTGTTAAAATACCGTATCAAGTTTGCAATTTGCCTATACTGGTGCAGCTTCACTAAGCAAGTTTGATTTACCTTTCTGCAGATCTGGATCATCTTTTTGAAAATCAAATTTGGTTATGCAACCTAAGCATTAAACCCCATCCTGTTGTCTTTCACCAAATGATTAACTATCATAATCTGTGTGCTAAGTGATGTGCAAAGTATGAGAGACTTGCTGCCTGGTCTAGACATTGCCCCGTAACATCTTAGACTGCTTTAATACTGGAATCAGTATCATTAGTAAATTGTTTCTCTTCATCCATTCTCAGGTTGAATAATGCCTCCTTTGCAAATACACTGATTTTCTTGCATTTTCTTCCTATGCAGCACTAATCATCCCGGCTCTCCTTGCACTACTCAAGCTTCAGGAAAAATCTAGTACATCAGAGAAGGACAAGGTCTGGAAAAACACAGTGCAAATATTCTTGTTTAGTGCTTATTCTCATTCTGTCAACTCTACCAAAGCACTAGACAAATCTGAAGTCCAAGTCCAGTCCATTTCATTTTTGTTGACCTTTACTTGTAGAGTTCCTTCACATCTCACAAAATTAGCTGATGTTGTTGTCTTGGTCACATTTAAATCCCCACAGCAAACAGCTCTGATTCTTCTCTTTTGGAGGGATAAATCTTTGTTTCTCATTTCTTTTTCATGCAGTCCTTCAAACTGACCAAAGCACATAATCAACACCCATGAACAAAGGTAAATTGTAGATAAGAGTTTATCACTGGTTTGCAGACACGCCTCTAAGACCTCCATAAAACATGCTGTGTCACACACACAGCTCCAGGCTCCTGTGGTCAAGGAATCTTCTTCAATATCTGACAGCAGACTGGCAATTTTAAATTTTACACTTTTTTTTTTGTCCTTTTAAGGACACTGCAGGCCAATATCTCAAGGAGTACAACTTTGTTCATTTCCATTGGCTTTAATAGAGTCACGCTAGTTTGTTTTATCCCAGGCTCAGTCCTAGTGCTTTGTTCAAGGAAGAAATATCCTCAGCTACTGTTGATCATACAAAGTAGAACCACATTTTCTTGTTAAATCTGTATTTTATTTCAATAAATGGAAATATATGGCCTATAGAAAAATTCACACTTTAATTTTTTAGAGAAGGACCTATGTGGATTTCAGTACCTATAGATGTATGGTGCATATCCAATATACCTCAGTGAAACCCTCAGTCAGCCTATAGAAAAATTTACACTTCTAATTTTTTAGAGAAGGACCTATGTAGATTTCAGTACCTATAGATGTATTGTGCACGTCCAATATACCTCAGTGAAACCCTCAGTATATCAACGAAGACAATACTTGCCTCTCTCATACAGATGCCAAATGACTGACTTGCTGAGCACTCTCCAGTTTCAAATGCCTATCTTATTGGTATGTCAAAAATTTTTTTAGAATATTTAGAATATTCTGTAAAATTCTTCCCAAAGGTTATTATATTCTGTATGTTGAAGTATTAGGTACCACTCAAGCTTACTTGTATGTTTATTATTGTTATGTTACTTTATATTAAAGATAAGAACTTGAAGCTCCAAAGCATCAAGTCAGGACACTGCCTACCATCAGTATCTGTTCCACTGCATATCCCTAGTGCTCAGACTTACTGTATGCATGTTCAAGATCGGAGGACTAGCTGCATCATAAATCATTTTCCATCTCTTTCCTATTTTCTTGCCAATAGGAACAATGCTTTGGCTTGTTACAAAACAAAAGAACTCACCAACATACAAAACCTCATTAAACAAAAAAAAAAAAAAAAAAAACATGTTCAAGATAGGAGACTAGCTGCATCATAAATCATCTTCCATTTCTTTCCTATTTTCTTGCCAACAGGGACAATGATCTGACTTTTCACAAAACAAAACAAACCCGCCAACACACAAAAACTCATTAAACATAAAGAAAAAAAAAAAGAGAGAGAATGAGGAGAAAACTGTGGCACACAACTAAAGGTTACAGAGACACCCTGCATTATCTATGTGTGTTCTGGCATAATGGATTTTAAGGACTAGTAGGATGATATATTGAGATATAATATATTACTATAATAAAAGAATAATATTCTGCAACTACAGGTACACTCTGAAGGAGAAGTGTAGAGCCAAGATGTCTTTCATCCCTGTATGCAAGTCACACGTGATGCACTCAGGCAGGGCAACCCCTTGGGGATGCCAGAAGGCCTTGTGCCACAACCTGAAATTCCAACTTGCACAAGAGACCTCTGGCATTGACAGCTGGAAATTAGCAGGACTCCTCTGAAGACTGCCAACTCATATGAAGTTAGCTGCCTCTCAGGATACCTATCATCTGATGGTGGCAACTAACAGCCAGAATCTAATCTTTGTTAGATTTGTCTTATACCAAGAATTCTCCCAGTAGCTTCTGATCTTCTCGACACAGTCCGATCTGTGCCGCACTGTTTAACATATGCGGACTGTCTCCTACCATTAGAAAGCTTGTAAATGGAATGACTGGCAGGAGGGATGAGGGCAACGTAGATGATGTTCTCTATCTTGACTTCAGCAAGGCTTTTGTCACGCTCTCCCATAACATCCTCATACAGAACCTGATGAAGTAAGGGCTAGATGAACAGAGTGAGGTGAGTGGAAAACTGGCCGAACAGCAGAGCTCAGATGGTTGTGATTAGGTTGTGTGGCTTGGAGGCCAGTAACTAGCAACACACTGGATCTAGTCCTGCTTGACTTATTCATCAGTGCCCTAGATTACAGGGCAAAGTAAACCCTCAGCAAGTTTGCAGAGGATATAAAATTTGGAGGAGTGGCTGAAACACCAGAAGGTTGCCATTTCAGAGGGACCTCAAGATAGATGAACCTCATAAAGTTCAAAGAAGTGCAGATTCCTGTACCTAGGGGAAAATAACCTCACATACCAATACAGGCTGAGGACTGACCTGCTGGAGAGCTGCTCTGTAGAGGAGGATTTTTGTTTTGTTGTTATTGGTTTGTTTTTTAAACTGTGAGGATGACTGAACACTAGTTTACCCAGAGACATTCTGGAATCTCTAATCTTGAAGACATTCAAAAGCCATTTGGACAGAGCCCTGGACAACCTGCTCCAACTGACCCTACTTGAGCAAGGGGTTTGGACTATATCATCTTCAATTGTCCCCCCAATTCAAGCCTCAACTATTTTGCCATTTTGTGAAGTGAAAGCAAGTCTGGTGCTTTGTCTGGCAAATGATGATGCACCAGTGGTTGGTGGCTGGTCTTAAAACCTTCAGGCTAATTGATAACTTTACTCCTTTCTCTCTACAGTCCCTCTTATTGAAGACATATGGGATTTCTGCATGCCTGTGTGATAAACTATGACATTCCACGAGCTCATAACACCACCATAGATTCTTCCTGATTGTAGTTTACCAGCCTGATGCTAGAGGGATAATCAGTGAGAAAGATGCTGCAAGGATTACATTACCCTTACATAACTGAAGGCATCTCTTACTAGATTCCAACCTGTAAGAAATGCTGAGCCATCTTATAGGAATAATATTAATATTCTTTTTCCTAAAATCTTTGGGTGGCCCAATGACTGCAAACATCCTTTACAACCAGAGATTACTTTCCCGTAACGCATATATCAACTTAACTCTGATGAGCGTGCAAGGCTGCCTCAAGAGAGATTATCACTCAAATTAACCAAGAGAATAAAGATAAGTGTGAAGTCAGCAGCTTTCTGTCCTTCTTTCCTCTGCCAGTCTATAACCAGAGTATATACCTTGTTTTTGCACTTTTGGACATGTCCAAAACACTGCAAGCAGTCACAGTAATGGCCTTTACCTCAAACTGAGGGATTACTCCAAATCCCTCCATTGCCACTAGTTTCTAATTTTTTAATCCATGGTGAATAGAGTATTTGCAGACAGGACTCAATAACAACTTGGTATATACCAGAGCAGAAAAGTTAGCCGTTAACAGAATACTTACTAATCTGATCTTTTATGCCATTAAAATTCTAGTTATTGCAAAGGCTTCAAGCATCTGTGATTGCTGCCTTTGCTTTTTGATATGCATCTAAATAAATTAATTCAACAAATAATATACAGATAACAGAATTTAGCTTCTACTCCAACATGAGCATTACAAATGTTTTTATCCAGTTGATAAAAATCTAAAGTGAGAAAATACTACCAGGAAAAAAACTGTTAATAGCTCTTAAGATGAGCATGCTTACCACTCAACTGGAATATTGCAGGCTATCATTTAGAAAGGATTTTGGTGTTGTTCTAAACGTACTTAGAAGCGTTCATAACAACTCTGTTGTTTGAAGGCTGGTCATAAATTGCTAAGATTAGTCCACTCTTAAAATAAGCAGGTATTTGGCCAAAAGAAACTGAAAGCTCCATGAAGCCCACTTTGTACCTTAATGGAGGAAGCCAGGAGGAAGAGAGAGAACTATTATTAGTTTGGCAGGGAACTCACTGGAGTACAGCAGTAAAGAAAACCATAGAACAGTGGGTGACTACATGGAAACAGAAAGAAGCACAGGAGTTTAAAAAAGTTAGTACACCCAAGACCCCTATACATTGCCAGTGTTGCTCTGTTATACCTCTGCACCAAGTTACCAATTTTGCAGGCAAATCTGACCTCAAGAACATGCAACTTGGCACAGCTGTAATGAATCCGGCATAAGAATGACAGCAGCAGGAGTGAAAGGACATGGGAGATATAGAAAGCAAGGAGATATTTAAATACTATAGTATAAGAATATATAACTAATCGTAATGGTAAGACACTTCAAAAAAATAGACCATTAAGGCTTAATAGCAGGGAAGAAAAGCAAGATGAATTAGACCACAGAACTGTCTCCAGAAGGAATTTCCATGTTGTGAGATGTTTAGAATGAGACTCAATAAAGTACAAAAATATACTGTAGGAAACAATATTGCAGGTCAAAAAAGGTCCTTTTTGCTTCCAACTCTCTTCATTATATGACACTTCAGGGAGCCTAGAGAAAAGGAGAAGAGGAAAGAGACCAAAAAAAATAAAAAGCAATAAGGTTTCAAGATTTTAACACTGTATACATGCTATACGCAGTGGGTTGGGAAAGAAAAAGAGAATGCTGTGGAGACAAAAAAGTTGTGCCATTGTCGCACAGCCTGCACTGATCCCATAGAAAGTAGAAATGTATTATGCTGCTTATTAGCTCATTGGCACAAAGAAGTCAAGTACAAAAGAGGTAGAAAACAGACTCAAAATTGAAGGAAAAAAAAGGCATTACAAGCAAGAACAATCAATTTGAGGATAAGAAGCCATAGCTTTATGGTCATGCATAGATCCACATGCTACAGAAACACAGATGCCAGAACACAAGAATAGTCCAGCTCACAAGGCCAGGGATAATAAAAGGGTAGATCAGCTGCACAAGACCTGTTGTAGGCACCCAACCAGGATAACCAGAAAGTCAAATGAGGGAAAATGGAAATGCAAGCAGAGGGCTGTGTACTACCTCATGCCAGTACTAGGCAGAATGGTCCAACCACACTGGCATGCCAAAGCAGACATCCTGAAAACTTCCAGCAAAATATACCGGTTCACTGAGCCACTGGAAAGCACAGATAAGCTCCAATACTTTCTGCCAAGCTGCAAACTGATAAGACAGAGACAGAACATGGTCTTTCAATATACTTGCGCAGGGCCAAAGAACCTGTTCACTTGAGTCACACAGAATAGCTAAGGTTGCAAGGGACCTCTAGAGATCATCTAGTCCAAACCCCCTGCTCAAGTAAGGACACCTGCAGGACATGGAGTCCCAGAGACAGAGACCAGAAAATTAGCACTGTAGTTAACCTAGGATTAATAATTAGTTTAGTATTAAAGTTATTTCTTTTACAGACCTGCAAATTGGTATTTGCTGGCAGAGAACATTTCTTTGATACAAAAGACATCAGGGGACATTCTCCTTCGTTATTCTTCTTTCCGCATTTTAAAGTTACACTGAGATCTATTCCACGCTATTCTAGTGCTACTTCTTCAGAAAACTACTCATATTAGTGAAGCTGAATAAAAGATAAGGTAGTTCAAAATATCATAAGCTACAAAACCCATGCAAGACATTTAAGATTGATCTTCGTAATAGAAAAACTCCTGTCCAAGTAAGAAGGCCTTGATGAAGGTTCTCTGGTTTTAATCATGTTCCATAAACTGGGCAATAGCTTTTGCTTTAGAGATTCAAGGCTTACCACAACTCCACAAGATTCTTTCAGAGAAAGAAGTATAATATTTCCAAGTCATTTGAGTGATATTTGACACCACTACCACAACCACCAAACAAGCAGTAACAAAATTATTTGACAACCAAGACTTTTATTTCCCATCTTTTACAAAGCACGCCACCAGTCACGTCTGCATACACTAGAAATGGTAAGTTTTAAATGCAGATCTCGAATTTGTTTCATAGTCAGATGCATAAGCACACACGTAGAAAATTAGCACACAGAGAAAATGAAATATCAGTTACATGTACAGAATTATCGCCCTCTTTTCAAGCTAACTAGTAGCAACACCAAATCAGAAAAATCTGATTGACTACTGTCCAGCCACACATTTCTTTTTGCATCTTTTGTAACTGCACCATGAGGTTTTCTCTGCTTGTCCAAAGCATCTGCAGTAGTGGGCCAATTTTGCTAGTTATACCAAGTCCTGTTCCAGCACTACTGTACATACTGCTCAGTTAGGGGCCCCAATGGTTTGAAAATTAGAGAACTTACTCTTACTTCACCGCCTCACACTGCTCTGTCACTCCAACGCTTCCCTCAACCTTTACAAGCGCTGAGGTCTAACACAGGGCTCTTACTAGATAATCTGACTCCATCAGATGCACAGCAGGGCCTGAGCTTGCTTGTTACACAGTCAGAGGAAGAAGACAAGTTCTCAAGAGCTGGAGGATTCAAAAGGAAATGTATGGCAGAATGCTATGGACCGTCCCTTTAAGTGAAGAATATGACAAGAGTGTTCATGCAGCAAATCAAGACTTCCAGTTTCTCCACTATCTTGGAAGGAACAAGACAAATTCCAAACAAAAGCCATAGCAGGTCCTTCCCTTCATTGAGTTGGAGGGCAAGCAACATACAGCTTGGGAAATATCTCAGTACTAAAAGCAAGGCTAAAAAATGTGTTGGAGTAAATACAGTAAAGGTAGGGACAGGATCAAAGTCATGGTGGAAAATACACATGATGGGGATGGGAGAGGGGAATAGGAAAGAACAAAAGAAAATAGACTGATTTGGAAATCTGAAATATATCCAAAACATTGCAACTGGGATTAAAGCTGCAGACATAACTTTACTAGTCTCCATACGGTTCTGAAGGTTCTCAGCTTTGTGAGCTGTCCATTGAAGATACCAAGTATATGACTTCTGAGGCACAGACAATAAACAAAGCAGTTTGCAAGAAAGAGGTGTTTAAAAGAGGCAGCTGCAGAATGTGAGATTGGTATCAGATGATTAGCTTAGTTCTTTGAAGACGGATGGTAAGTAAGAGCGTGATCACTGAATGACAACAGTTGCGTAGAATGAATTCTCCCCACTCCCCTGAAAATTTGCTACTGTGCATTTTTCCACACTATAAATGTAGTGCTTACAGAAAAGATCATGCATCTGTGAAAGTTACTTAGAAAGGAACAAAGGTATTAGATGCTTGCCAGAAATCATTTGCCCTTCCTTTCATTAATGACAAAATAGAAAATTAAAGTACAAAGTAAACAGAAGCCATAGGAAGAAGAAAAGTAAACGATTTCAACAGATAATCCTACACAAGTCTTAAAAGAGCTTGTGCTAGAAACCCCTCCCCAGCCTGCTACACTTTTGCAATTCCAGAGCAGCCGCTCGAGCTTTGCGCCAATGAAAAAGGAAGCATCACACGGTGCACCTCTGTGGGGTCTCAAATGCCATAACCAAATTAAGGGAATGGTTGGGAGGATGATTACTCTGCGTCAGTTGCCATCATGTCCCCCCTGGATGCTGCTAAATCATCTCTGACAGAAACAATTTATCCCCAAGGCTCCTGGAAATATTTGTGAGCAACAAATTCTTTGTCTTTGCCAAGGACTTGATCTGACTGAGGGCAAATCTTCTCAAAATACTACTGTGTGAAATAACACTCTAAAACCTTAGATTCCTTCCCTAGGCTCTTAGGAATCACAGAAAGTTAATATTGTACAATACTGAGCAATTCCCAACCTTGCTACCAGCCCTCACCTAATATTACTTTGTCTACACATTCAAAACGCTCGTCATTTACGATTATAAGGGATATTTTGGCTTTTTACCTTCTCCCTCCCACTTTTTAATTTCTCAAACTTTTTTCCCTACTTAAAACAGTCTTGTCCGCAAAAGTGTAGGAAAAAAAGTAGATTTGACACCGGCTTTCCAAATACCAGGTACCAGATCACTAACTTCTGATAAAAATTTTTGGTTCATTTTTCTCCTTTGAAAATCTTATATTTGTGTCTATAAAACCCTTCTGAAAAGTTCTAGTGACTAATAGGAGCATTGGATTAGCTGAAAAAGTTGCAGAGTTGTGTAAAAATTTTCTGAAGAACTACAAAGATGTTTTTAAAAAGATGCCAGAAAGGCCAGGCAGCCAGTGCAGGAATAGGTTGAACAAGGGAAGCATGCAGTGCTGTGGAAGATTAAGGAGGAAAACTGAACTAAGCAACTAGAAAAACACTCTTGACAAATACTCGGAAAGCAGAGATCAACAGATGGAGAAGTCATGAATATGACAGGAAGAAAAGGCCAGACAGCGAGCTCTTCCCCACCTCAGTTTCCCAGTACGGAGGTCTCCCAGAATCTCCCCACTCTTCTTAGGGAGAGAAGGCTCATTTTACTAAAGGTAGACTGAAATATGGTAATCCTTACCCTATTGCTTCTAGCTGTTATTCTTAGGCGAGACGACTGGATTAAAAGGTTCCCGCCTTGCTAATACACCACATGGACATGTACTTTTTTTTTCCTCCCTTCCCAGGGGATCACCCTGTCTTAAATACTTAAACCAAGTATTTTACTGTTACTTATAATATGTTCCTTATTTTCATGTTCAGTTATTTGCAGAAGTTGCAGAGCACATGCAAATGCAGCTGGGAATTGTGCTTATCATCTAGGTGTGATATGGGAATTGTGCTTATATATGTAAAGGATAAGTGCTAAGCGTATTGTCTGCATATGGTGTTAACTAATGCTAAGCACACAAAAGGAAAAAGATTCCTTAGGCATTCAAACTTAGACACTCAATGTAGATACTTTCATATCTTATTTCCAGCAGTATCAGCTCAATCCACAGGATTTTTCTGAGAATAAATATTTCTCTGTAGCATGCAGATACTAGAATGAGCACTACAGACAATCAATACCTGTCTCTCAAGAGGATCTTAAATAGGATGTAGCTGGCAGGGTTTAGAGACCTCTGTGGATTGATGGGAAGAAAACAAAGCAACTTCTCATTAAGCAAGCACTACCCATCTGGTGAACAAGGCAGGGCTTCAGGGAAGAAAAAATAAATAAATAAAAAGAAACACAGTACCTAACAGTAATGTCACCTATCTTACAATACATTACTGAAAGAGGCCTAATTAATTTTTAGGTTTAACTCCAGTATTTGGTAATAGCTGAAGCTTTGATTTTTCAGTTCAAGCTGGGGCCTCCTATACATTATTGTAAAAGTAGCACCACAATGTCACTGTAAGCAATAACAAAGTCTACATCAGTGGTGATGTTTGCCATACAGGCTTCAATGCAAGTCTGAACAACATCTGTTCATCCTCACCTAAAGATGAGGTTTAGAAAGCACCATCTGATCCAGCCTTAATGGTAGGAGAATGTGGGGAAGATGCTGCTTTCCTCTCAAGAATATGCTCCAGGTTGAAGATTTTATACTGAAGAAGGTATGGTTCATTTTTCCTCATCGAGCCAGCTACCAAAGTCAAAGCGTACAAGGACACACACTTTGTTAGATAATAACACATAGTCTTGGGAGGAACAGTGTTGAGGAACCAGAGGAGTAATGCAGATGAGAAAGGAGGTATGATCATCAACATTTAATAAGCATAAACAAACATGCACAAAATCAACTTATTCAGTAAGTTCTCCACTTGTTCAACATATTGCAGCAATTTAAAAAACAGAATGCCTAGACACAGATTAAACATTTGGAGACCACATATGCTATCACACAGGGTGTGTGGCAGTATAAATCACTTGTATACTCAGACTGAAAAGCTTGTGATTTTAAATGTTGCTGTTGAAACAAAGTTAACAGTAAACTATGCAGCTTGACTGCCTTCACAGTGCTATCCAAGCTTTCCAGACAGCTTCTTTCTACCTCCCCACCACTAACCCGCATCTCTCCAAATTAACAAAACAAAAAACAATTCCAGCCTGCCTTCTGTTCCCACAGAAGCATCATGGAAGAATAAATATAAGAATTTACTACCTTCGAAATAGCAGTAATCACCCAGTAAATATAGTGAGACATATTTATCTTGTTAATACCACTTGTATCTGCCGACAGTAGTTCTGAAGATTCCCCAGGGCATAACAATTAAGTCTGCTAGTGCTTCAAACATGTACAAGGCAAAGCATGGCATATGGATTTGGGCGTCTGGGTCTTCCTACACAACTTGATAGGAATCATGGATTTCCCATTTATTCTGTCAAAAAAAATTATGAGCTGTTCATCCTCTGGCTGGAAGGTATACACAAGAGAACTATAAACTCTCCATTTAAGAGGATGCATTTCTGTTCTTCGAGTATTTATAGGTGCTATGACATCATCATGCTGGGAATCATTGTATTTATATGTTTTCTATAAAGGATTAATTTACCGTAAACCTATTATAGAAAGGGAAGAACGCTGGCTGTCCCATCAACAAGTGCTACATAACAAGAGTTAAACAAAATTAAAAACAACCAAGAACACAGTATTAATCATATGGCTGGCATATTCGCTTTGTGCTTGTCATAGCGTGTACATTTGAGGAAGAGGAAATCAGGGCAACAAATATTTTAAAAAGGGCGAAAAATGGGAGAAGAGTTCTATTAAAAACCTATCACACTTTCCATTCACCTACTATGCTAGGTGTCCTTCAGGTTTGTTCTCCAGTTTCTCTTGTGACACTATTGCCGTGTTTTGCAAGAGAATGGATGGTCATAATATAGAGTGTAGACTCACCCACTCTCTGCTTTGTGAAAATGCCTGTAATTTGGAAAATATCTTGTTTTCCTATGCATACAAGAAAATAGTTATACATGGCCATTTTGCATGATGTTGCACAATAAGAATAATCCACTTATGTACGCAATTAAATTGTATCAAATGTGTCATTAATATTTCACTGCCATCAAAACATAAAGAGTTATGTTAATATTAGAACCTGAGCAGCTTAAAATCCCAGCCTCTGGTTTCAGAAAGTAGCTGCTTTAAAGGCAATAAATAAATAAATAAATAATCCAGATTTCTATTCTAGCTTTGATTGTTTCTTTCAAAAGTGCCCTCCCCAAAAATCTCCCTCCTCTTCCTTCCAGATGTTCATGGAGCAAACATTAAATAGTATAGATAAATGAATGCATGCAGTTGTAAGTGTAAATTGACTTTTTTTCTGAAAAGTTCTCTAGTAAGATTTGCTGGTGACAGAACAGCAAAATCTTGTCTTTACACAATTCCAAGTTCCCTAGATACTGCTTTAAGAAGCAGCTACATATTTCCTAATATCTTAACTGTTTAGTAGCCAGGATGCAGAACAGACCCCTAGTCATCATCCAGTTTAGCACTTTTGAAAAACAAATCATTTAGCAAGTTTAAACATTGTGTTGAGTACACTACTAAAAACTCTTCTTTCCAAAATGAAGTTGTCCATATATTTTCAACAGATGTTGGAGGCGATCACTTCTAATAAAGATGCAAGATTTGTTTGTAGAAGAACTAGGTACAGCAGGAAGATGCAAAGCGACAAAAATTTTTCGACCTTTTAGAGCTTACCTTCCTTCCAAAGCATCCTTTCAGAAAGCTGTTCAACTTGGATTACAGCTTGAAGCATTTTCTTCGTTTCTTCTCATCCTGACTTATGAACCAGACAGGTAATACAAGAGCCAGATTTGTATTTCTATTTTGCAGCTATATAATGTGCATAGCAGACCCTGAAGCAGATAGTTGATCTTGAGAAGGGAGTTTTGTTTTGTTTTTTAAAGTCATCATCATCTCACACACACAGTTAAGTTTATTATTTTCCAAGTCCAGTGGATTGCGCCTCTCATACTGCTTGATTAATCTTCATAGCTGAAGATAACAATTAACATGTTCCCCTTCCCCACCAAAACAAAAAGGCCAAACAGTTCCTTTGAAAAGCAGGGAGCAGATCAGGATCTGTCCTCATTAGCTCAGGGTTAAGACAAAAAATGAAGCCACTGCTTGTTTATCTGGGCCCTAGACAGCACATACTAAAAAAGGCAACATCAGAGAAATCATTTCAATTTGCTTATAACTGCACAGTGTGCTCCCTCCACACCAAGCTGGATTAATCAATCATTAGCAACCCTTAGCTATGAGGCTAAAAATCCACCAGGAGATTAAACACTAAATGGATGGTAAGTGACACACAGACACTGCAAGGACAGTTTAAACCTGACGCCAAGAGCTCGCTCTGTCTCCTTTCCATGCAGCAGGGAGCAGAGAGCCCATCTTCATGCTTGAAAATCCTCATGACTGCGTCCTTACCCACAGGACATGTCCCTAGTGGCTGCTGGCCATCACTTGGTGTTAACCAAGGCAGAAATGCCTTTTCCAGATAGGGAGGTGAGGAAGGCTGAAGTACAAAACTGAAAGCATACAGCTTTGGTAAGGCTCCCAGGAACTGAGAATTTCCCAAATATTTTACTATTGGAATCAGGGCTGTTCAACCTTCTTCAGCTGAAGGTAGTTCTGCAGTAGAACACAACCATTAAAATGCATCCCTTCCCTCTAGCACCAAATATCCCAGCATATAGATAGTGATCATTCCCCAGAGCCTCTTTGCCTGATCAGTTCTAAAAATCTAACTCCTATAGCCATTTTTTGGCATCTAAAGATACTTATTTTTCATGGAAAGTACTCTCAAAATCTTAGCATTTAGGCAGAAGTAGGTATATGCACACCCCCTGCTAAGCAATTCCATTTGGGAATTCCAGGTCAGACTACAGCTGTTTATTGGCAGGTCTTTTGTTAAAGAGAACAACAGAAATCACTTATCCATGTGTCTCTATTTTATTAAACTTTGAGCAAGTTTTAGAGAGGAGAAGCCAACCAAAATGCTATACTAGGACAAAAAGCTGAATGATAACCAGAGTCCTCAGCCTAGAAACTGAATGACTGAGGGTGCTTCTGACTAAGGTCTATAAATACCACAAGTCCCAGGAAGCAGAGGACTCAAACTGACAGCTTGCTGCCTCTACTAAGACTTGCAACAAGAAACAAAGACACTTAGAGCATGGAGAAGGAAAGCAGAGACAGGTTCTACACACAGCATCCGGTTAAGCAGCAACATACCATGCCATAGGATGCTGGGAGGCCTTAAAAGCTTGCAGCCTCGAAAGGATCCTGGATAAGTTCAAACAATCCATTAGCAGCTGTTAAACTCACAAAATACTCTATGACTTGGGTAGCCCTTGGCTTGCAGCACAGGGGGAGTATCACATGCCTACCCTGCTCCTCTATTCTTCCCTAAGCACCTATTTTCAGCTCATCTGAAGCAGGATACTGCACCAAGCAGACCTTGACTTGGTTACAGTCACTCATATGTAATGCAGTCACTTAAACTCTCACCTCACAAATGCTTTTGTAATTCAATTACTGCATCATTCTGCAAGCATCAAAAAATGTAAACAGTTGCTTATGGCCTTTTGACATACAGCTTGTCTTCGCTCTATTTCTTAGGGTCTAAAACCATAGTTGAAACTGAAGAAGTAGCAAAGTTGTCCCGCACAGTTTTTTTGCATCTGTTAATATTCATAAAAGAACATTTCCATCTATACCAAGTGCCAAGTAAACAGAAGTATATCAACCCTGTGCCACAATATTTATATATGATTATTGTGTTAGCTTTAGTGAGAGGGATTATAACAGAGAAACCACAAGGAGATAGACCTTCCTACAGTGGACAAAAGGACAAAAACAACACAGGAAAAGTGCTTGCTTGTTTTTTTTTTTGTATGAGGCAGCATCATCACGATGTTGCAGGTTATGCAAAAGGATGCATTTCATTTCTCGCTATGGTAAATTTCCCCAGCTCTGCATGTGTTCTAAGATTCTTTTATCTACTAGCTGGGCAGCATATTTGGGGCATCCAGTTACTCTTATTTAAAGAAAAAGCAGTGACAGAGGAAAAAATTATCTATTTCTACACACTGAAAAGCCAATGTATTTCCAGCCATTTACAAGGCTAACATTAGCAACTCAATCTTCTGGCTGACAGTTATGCTCACTATTTGAGTCAGAATTTACAACAGAATTTCAGTCTACTCATGGCAGCCAGAGAGACTTGTACTAACCTCCCTCTTCTAAAATAGGTTCTACAAAGCTCTAAACATTTTCATAGCAAGTCTTGAAAATTACAGTACCTGCATCATCTCCATTGATTTAATTTCCTTATATTCATGGTGTATACCTAGTTACACATTTATGCATATAGTGATTTCCAAATATAGTGTTAGAAATCATCTGAACTAACATCTTTCGCAACTCAAAAGGAAAAGCCCTGCAGTTGAGGAAGCAGATTACACTGCTGCATGCCATGAACATGTTCTAGACACTCTTCAGAAAGCCTGAAAGTGGAAGGCAAATCCCATTTTTGTGTTCTCACCACAGACCTGGATTGGGCAGAGCTGATTTTCCCAAGCACTAGTCACTAGTTTATTAGAAAGCAGAAACAGATCTTTCAGTTTCTGAACCACAGAGAATTCTGGAAAAAAAAATGAGTTAACATTGATCGTGGCTGGATTTGATACAAAGACTTATAGATGAAAGGTTCTGTGTATCCCATTACCTTTTCTTCAGAAATTCCCAACTCGCTGTTCCCACTTTAAGCAGCCTGAAGGTCAATTCAGGTAATAAACAGAAGACACAAATCTTGCTTGTGTTATATCTCAGTAGCAATGCTTCAGAAATCTGACTCAGTGGGAAGTTATTAACATTTCCTTTACATATAGCAAGTCACCATAACATCTGATAGCACTGATTAGCCTCTGCTTGAAACTTCTATAACTCTGAAGTGATGGTAGGCAAAGATATTGCTCAGGGTTTAACAACATTGCAATTGGAAAGATAAGGCCATTTAAAGTAGACAAAACTCACTTGCTGCAGGAATCAACACAATTAGTCATCCACAGACATGAGAGAATGATTTGTTTCTCCCCCCCTATAAAAATGAAAAACCTCTGAAGGATCTTTCAAAAATACTTGCATCTTGTCCTGCTTTTAAGTTTCTTAAGGAGAAGGTATGCCGATTTAGAGTCAAAGGCATCTTTCTTATCTTTCTATCTTGGCCAAATTTGTTTCAAATTAGCACTCACTTCTCATCACTTTCTATTACCAGACCATCAAGAGCATCATTACATTTAGTCCAGATTCTTTCTCTGTATTTTGAGGTATTTGGATGACCTCACTAAAATGAAAAGCAGTACCGACTCGTGACTGTTCTGGATAGGTCCACACTGTGATCATTTCTAATCTTAAGAATACATTTCTGTCTTCCCCTGTTTCTGTTTGGAAGCTGATCTTGCTTTAGAAAAGTATTCAGGTCATTCAAAATGGAATGAAAAATATCCTCAAATCAATTCTTATCCCACTGCTGCCCCACTGGTTCATTTTCTGCACCTTTGTTGGCTCCTGCAGCATCATATTCTTAAGCAACCACTCTGCCCCTAATTTTACCGAGAATTTCTGCTTAAGTAAACATACACTCATCCCAAGTAGTGAAGCATGTTGTTATGACTTACTATTAAAAAAGCTGCATGCAAAGATCTGCAAGGAAAAATACACCCTTTTCAAACACTTAATCATGAAATAGTCTTATACATTGGCACGATCATTCCTACTTTCTGTGTCTTTATAGAGGCAACACATACTCATTTCCTGTTTCCCCTTTCCTTTATGGGTTCTTTCACTCCACATCTTCTGAATGATTTCAAGCAGTTCTGGGGTTGGTCTGGAGAAAAAGCCCCAAAACCTTTTACCTATCAAGAACCAGCCCAGGTTAAACAACATTTTTTTTTTTTGGTTTTAGCTAGTAGCAGGAATTAACAACATTTTTACACACTTGGCTATGTCTGAACTTAAAGTGCCTGGCAGTTTTCTCACCCCCATGAAACACCAACTTCTACAGTGCATGAATTACCCCTAACCTGCAGAGTAAATGACTCTAAATTCACATAAAGGATGACCAGTCTGGTTTTGTCTCTCCCAAGATTCCAACACAACTGTCACACCATACACATGGCTTTTAAAAGGCTTATTACTCATAGGACAGATTTATATTTTGATATCTTTTCCCCCAGCCAAGTAACTTCCATACTTTCAGTTCCTCAGTCTGATATAGTGCTGAATATTGGTCAACTCTACACAAATAAATCTGCAAACAGCCACAACTTTAAGTGAAGAGTCTTTAACATGTTGTCTCATCACCCTTTTCGTCCCCTCCCCCAAAACTTGGTGAAAATTTACTTTCAGAGGCCTAAGTGCTCACAGAAAGAAAGAAGTGTAGAGAATATTAAGTTTGGATACATACACAGACTTTTAAAAGTACTCAAGTTATTCAAACAATTATATTTTATTTCATGACCTAATCAGGAAGCATTATTGTTCAGGTAGGTCTTACAGAGTTTGGGATAAAAATCAAGAATGAGTAAATAAATTTAAGAGCAGCATGTGGTCCTAATTTTGAGGCCCTAATGTTGACAGGGATTAGTAGTGACAAGTTTTAATCTTGCTCCACTACTGCCATGCTGCATGACTGACCAGTCAGATTCAGTCTTGCCCTTTATCCCGTTCACCTGTGTAGCTTTAATGCCTGCTGTTTGGAGCCTGTTGCAACTATTTTCCCCTGTCTTAAGCATTCAGGTGAACCCCCTCCAAAATGATCAAGGAGTGACCTCAGATAATCACTCATTCCCTAATTCTCTGGACTAGGGCAAAGCAAAACTTCTAATAAAGATGGCCTCAATGCTTGGAAAATCCCAGGTATATAAGATATTTTTGTAGCACATGCTATAATATAACATCCTCACAAATCGGGATAAAACTAATCTGTGCTTGGGCCAGAGTCTTCAAGACACAGGTCCAAGACCAAACAATAAATCACTCCCTCCTCAGTAAGTTCAAGATATGTTTCTTTGATTAGATGTTGTAAGAAATACACAGCAATAGGCATAGTTTGAAAACCAAACCTCTAAACCTACTACGTCCCATGTACTTCTCTAATGAAGAAAAGAAAAACAGGGCAAAAAACACTAACAGATGCAGAGTCACATTGCTTAGTGCTCTGGAAGGAGAAGAGCTTATTACAGAAAAAAAGCCTCAGTTGAAGCCACAGATAACTACTGTGATACAAACAGTGAAGATAAAAATATGACCTGCCCAGTGAAAATATTAAGAATGCTGGAGGGCCCATTTGTCAAGCAAGATATTTGTTTTGAATTATTCACTTAGTTCCTCAGTTAATTAATTCCAAGAATCTTGCTCTTACATCCAAGCTATGCTCTTTCAAACTCTGTTTAACTATACTTACAAAAGATGAAATTCTCACTCTCAGTTGGAAACTGAGACAGAAATCATTACAAGAAAAATAATTTTAAAAGAACTATATCTCCCAGAACTGACAGAAAATTAACATGGCTTAATAAAATTCATAGAGGGCTTGTTATTGCTGCTGTTATCTAGAACAAAACAAACATATTGACTAGTGCTCCTTCACACACTAAATTGTCAGCATTTGAATAAGCCTGTGGCTATACAGAAATAAATAAATGTTGATTAATCTCTTTTTTATAAATATATTATTCCTTTCACATACAAGCAATCTGAGACAAACAAAGCTTGGTGAGACAGTGCACAGCCTTAACTTTTCTCAGCCAGTTTCCACCACAACCATACTTTACCCCTTATTCTTAAGAGCACATGTTCTTGTGACTGATTTCCAAAGCAACACTCCACATACAGTTACTGTCGTACACTGTACTTCTCGGATCCTCCTATGGAAATCGGAAACAGTTTGTCAGATCTGTATGTAAGCCTTGTTCCTCTGCAAGGCCTCAAAGAGAATTTATATTAACACGATATGTATGTATCTACCCTCTGTGGGATCTTGCCAGCGGAGCTGGTGTTTCTTCACCATCTAATCCAAGCACATCAAAGCATCTTAGTAGCTCTGGAATGAATAACTACAGAGTTTCATGGCATAATTTATACACATATATAATGTGGTGCGCCAAGACATCTGCAGTCCTGCAACATCATTCAAGTTTCAGAACGTCAGTCTCCCAACTTCAGTTTACGAGTCTTCAGATAAGGCGAACTGAGCCTATCTCCTAATTGAACACCAGATGGCACCAGGGAAAGCAGACCAAGACCACACCAATGCCTTCCATTGCCTCTTCCAGGCAACTGCCAAAAACCCTGTTGCTTCTAGGGCTTCATCAGGCACAAGGTATTGTAGCAGCTGGGATGTACTCTACCACTAAGGAGTGGGAAGGAGGAAGGGTAAAATATATATGCACAAAATTGCACCTGTCAGCGCTGAGAAAATGCTGGCATCGCCAGCATTTGGGCATCTCCAAATTCCCCAATAAGTTTACAACTACAGAATGGATTTGTTACCGTAAAGATTTTTTTCCTGTTTCAGTACTTGAACTAAGTACTCCAAATTCAGCTTCAGAAAGCAACTGTATTTTAATTTCCCTTTGAGCTCAAACACTCTACATTGCTTCTTATACAAGGAATACCTTCCAATTCAATAAACAACAACCTTTTTCCAATTTAAATTCCTCCTTAAGCCATCCCTTGCATGGAACCTAGCAGAAATGAGCTCTGTCTGAAAACTGAAATACAGATTAGTGGAAATAGCTTGTTGCAACTCAATCTAAAAATTCAGACAGGCCAAAAGAGCTGTTTTATCACATTGTTGTAAGCACCACCATTTCCCTTCTTACTCATCAAATTATTTGTTGGTCTCACATGAACAAAAATGCTTAATTAGATCTCAGGCTCTTGAAGACCAGAGACAGACATTTTCTGTCTGTCACTACATTTTTTTTTTTTAAACAAGAGTTTCAAACAGATTTTCCAGAGCAACTTTGCATAAATAAACAGTAGCCAAATCTCCTTTCTGTTTATTCACCCCACTCCTTAAAGAGCTTTGTTATGGTACTGTGATCTTTATACCTGAAGTGGCACAATGACAACCTCTGGCTGAAGGGCTTCCCCTGCCCTGCCAAAGTTCAATTCCTCTGCTTTGCACTTTTTTCTGGCGCTGTAATAGAAACTGTCTTCTCTTGGGCATCTGAAAAGCCAGCCCTTGGCACAGGAACAATGCTATTTAATACTTTGTATGGTTGTACTGGGAAATCTGCGTGATGACTGTAAGAGCAGAAAGTTTATATGGTAGCATCATGCAAATTGCACTGCATCAAAGTCATTTATTGTTGAAATAATTTTATTGTAGAAGGCAATTCTTGGCAAAGTTTAGTTTCCTTTATGGCAGTGGGCAGGGGTGGAAGGAGTTATTTTCAATGGTATCCTCAGTTACAGCACTTCAGCTAGTCGAGGGAAACCGAACTGCGTCCAACTGATGCCCGTCCATGGAAACTGCGGTCCAAATGCATCCTGCTGTCCTTTGGACTGGGCTACATAGTTAGAGAGACAAGAAGCAGCTGTTCCTTTTACCTTAAGTCAGGTCCCAGCTATAGCCTAGCCTACACCTCAGGGAGAAGCTGAGTAGCTCCAGAGCTACAGCTCCCTCAAAGCATAAGACTTCTACGGGATACATAGGACACCTGTATCCCATAGATGGGACACTGATGTTTACTGCAACTCGCAACTTATGTTTACTATGCTCAATGCGAAAGAAAATATTGAAGAATGCTGCCTACATGAGGTAGGCAAAATATTGAAATTTTGAAGTGCTTTTTTGAATTAGAGAAAGTCTATCCAATCGAGTTCCTTAAATGACTGGAGGAAAAACAGCATGATGAGATATTCAGTTCAACTCGTGCCTAAAACTAGGAAAAGTGATCCAGTGCATTTAACTTTCCTTACTTCCACTGTGATGGACTGGTAAGCCAAAGAACTGTACAGATAGCTTCCCCTTCAAAGTTCATCCCAAACGAGTCAAATATTTACCAGCACTTTATTTCATCTCTATTATTCAACTAGTTCTGTGCTACATGCACTGATATCAGACTTCAAAAACACAGGAAAGAAGCAATAGATCATCTTTATACCTGGTGACATGGTAAGCTTTGATCTACAGATCTGCCTTAGGCTAGGATGAGAAAGAAGGATATAAAGTCAGAGTCTTTACTTTCACTGGGCTGCTTTGATTCAAGTTATAGGGATACACCAATCCACTGGTTCGCTGACTTGAGTCCATCTGTCTGCAGTACCAGTAAGATCAAAGACAAAAAACACCACTACACAAACTTTTAACCTATTAAATATCATTAATAAAGCCTCTCACTTGGAAAAGTTCTTTAGAATAAATTCAAATATAATTTAAGATAAAAAGCAGTACCAGCTTAGTATGGATCACTGCTGAAGAGGAACAGTAAGACAAATCTGTTTTTCAAGTAATGCACTGCCCATCGAAACAGCTTCATAATTGCACATTTGCAGTGTATTTAGAACACGTTTTAAGGACATAAGATTACTTCACTGATAGCAATTTTCATTGCCATCTGCCTGCAGTCCCTTTCTGTTACAAAATAGGCCTGCATACATAGCTTTGCAGACTTCCCATGAGCAAATTGTGCTGAGCACCTGAAATCCAAGCTATAATATCAGCTTCAAGTGATACCTACATCTACGGTCCTGGGTCTTTCCAAAGCAAGTTCCATAAGCCCTTTTTTCCCCCCTGATGTTTTGAACAATATCCTTCCTGTTATAGACCACATGAGCTCATTTACAATTCCCTAGTTCAACAAATGGTCCTAAGCAACCGTCTTTTCATTAGATTTTTTTCCACACAAAAGCTGTATTTAGACAGTGAGACTCAATTCCCAAGCACACTCAACATGAAAAACTGTACTTGCTGGAGTTGTGTTTCAGTTGTAAATATTCTACTAAAACACATGCAGACAGATTTGGAGGGGCGGGAAGGGGAGAAGGGGAAGGGAAATCATATTTCAAGACTTTAGGGTATATTTGCATGGTTTTGTCAATACATAAGTACTAGTCTCATATTTTTTACTGTAATTTCTGCTTCCAAATCCCTTAGGCCCATTTTCAAAGTCTCCTGAATTACTACGGTGTTTTTTCCCTTCCCAAACAAAGTATAAAGGAAGCAATGCCCAACAACTGAGAAGGTGTTTGCAAACTTCATCTCCATTTTCTTAAAAATCAGGCATTGCTATGACAACATAATATTACCACACTAGAGCAATGCAGGCTGGAGGAAACATTACTCATCTCTAGAGTACTTTTTTTCTATATTCTGCCATCATATTTTCAATTTCATGTCCTACTTATTTTGAATGCTTATGAATACAATTCATCTGGTGCTTTAATTTTCCCGGGTATAACATGATAACTCTTACTTTACTTCCTCACCTAAGAAACACCTATCTTCATCTCTGGCATGGAATCTTCATGTCCTCTTAAGAATAAATATAACAGTAAACAACTCGTTTCAGCTTTTAGCAACTTTAATCTCATTCAGCAATAACCCCATCCAGATTTCCTAGTAGCCCCAATGACCCTTGGCTACATATTTCTTGTATACTTTTTCTTTTTAAAAAATATTCTGCATATTTGCCTTGTTTTCTCATGTTTCACTTACTACTGCTCTTCCCTGCAATTTCCCTACTTCACTAAAGTCTTTCTTACACATTTGTTAACTTTCTCCTTGAGTATCTTAGACTTCAAATAAGCCAAGTCTTATTCATGCTTCCAATGTACTTTTTATCAGTTAATTAAAAAACTCTTCATCTCAATGTGATTTTCCCACCTATTTCTTTCTCATACAGTACAGAGAATAGCCAGAACATGCTGAACTAAAAAAAACATTCCTTTGATAACAGAACCCCACAGCCAAGTTCAAAGAGTCTTTGGAGGTCCTTCAAATTAATTTTGTTCTTAAAAAACAGAAAACAAAAATCACTTGAGAAAAATTCTGAGCAACAATGAGGGAAGCCAAGAACATTTAGGATGGTAAGAAAGGATCTTCGAAAAGTTGGAAAAGTAACACCTAGAGAAGAAAGAATGCAGTCAGTCACCATTACAGAATACACTTCATCTGACTCTGACTGAGATGGTGCTATTAAATATCACCAAACACTAGAACACCCAAAGAAAACCAAACAAACCCCCTACACACCCCCTACCTTGATCTCTGTAGGGTATGTTGAAAGCAAAACAAGTTTATTGCAAACTATTTAAAACATGTGCACTGGGTAACGCAGCCCATGTGCTAGAGGTTGTCTACAGCCTCCAGGTTTGGTTCTCAGTCCCCACTGCCTTACTGGTTTCTGTAGAGAGCGCAAATGTGAATCAAGACATTGCTTTACTGAATAAAGTGGGTATCTGCCTATTAAGTATTAGAATAAAAACCCACCCATACAGATTTCATGTAGGACATCAGTCATTAAAGAGGAAGGGCATACTCTTATTAAAATTTTGTGAACTACACAGAGAAATTTAATGCTTCTACATGATGCTAGCAATCCCCCACATCACCCTATCTCCCTTAGTGGTAGTTTTAGAAATACACCCAGTTCATAATATTTTATTAGTTTATATTAAACATGGATTTCATCTGTTCCAGATACTCGTTATTATTTTTAAGCCTAGTGTTAGATTAGGATTACAAGCTAAGGTTCTTAATATATTACATAGAAACCATGTGTTTAAATTGTGTTATGCCCTGGACAATAAAAGGACACCACGTTTATGAGTAACACGTTACTAAAAATATCCTTTTCATCCTCACTTCACAGTATGCTTTTATATTCCAATATTGGTCCACTAGTCAGTGTGCCCTAAGTATCTCAGGTCATGGCACTAGGTCTGACATAACTGCTGATTGACAGCCTTACTCTTTAGCTAATCTGTAAAGGCTTACGCACATTTGCCCTATAGGTCCTTTGCCACAATTCACACAAATACTGAGTGCCTTTCGCACTACAACAACCCAGCTTTGCCTGCAGCTTCTGAAAGACTGTCAGTTACCCAAGACAGATTCCAGAAGAACTTGTATATGTCTGAGGCTTCAAATTCAGTCACATTTTGAATTCTTTGATATCTGACGTGCCACCTTCATAAGAATAATCAGTATGGCTGCAACAAAATCTCATGCCAATTCACTAGCCTTATGTATCGATTTGCTCTTCATTTTGCCCATAGCTTGCAAACCCGAAGTGTACAGGCCACAGTTTTTTGTTGGCAACTTCTTCAGACTTCCTGAGAACACCTGCTTTATGTTCTGACTTCTCAAGAACAGCCTGCTTCCTATCACCAATGCTTTAAGCAAATCCTTTCCCTAAAGCTTTGAGAAGCCACTGTACTGCTCCCCTTGCCAAATATGGGGCTGCACAGCTACAAGTTGTCCTTTCCCTCTAGTCTTTATATCTATTTCCTCTTTCAGATTTTGCCACGCCACATGCCAGGTATGTCTGTAAGCTTCAAAGGAAGAGATAAGGCCAGTAAGGAAAGCATCACGGAAATACTCTACCACAGGAACAGAGTATGTAATTTTCCCCCTGGGGGTTCAACCTATCTGCACAGAATCATCTATCACTGCTAGGTTTGTTTGTTCTCCATGTCAGGTGACAGCAGAGCGCAAGAAGAAAACATTATACTGTAGTATAATATTAACCTGTCCCTGCTGCGTTGGAAGCCCCAGTGATATAGTGCAGGCTTGACAGCCCTGTCTGAAGCCACACTGCTTCCTGGGGCTGTCAATAAGCTTCTAGCCCAGTATGCTACGGCATCATCAGCCTATTGTAATGCCAGCTTTATTTAAGGGGAGCTTTAGAGACCTGATAAAGTAATGCATTACACAAGCCTTCAGTCAACAGAAAGACAGATGGAATGAGGACCATCAGACAGGCAAGATGAATACATAGCCATATTAACTATCCACGTGGTAAATAGAAATGATCTAGGATCCTTCTGTATGCATTTAACTCATTTCTGATGAGTAGTATGGGAAAACAAATATACCATTTACTCACCTCTACAAGAGTGCTTAGTAAAGACATGATGAATATAACTATCTTAGTAGAAACACTTATGGCTCTATTGCATTAATATTCCTGCAAACTCATTTACTAAATGTAGCTGGCATAGAATACATCTTCCACTAATGTTTCCTACTTCCTTGTTTGTTTAAAAAGAAAAAAAGGTGGCTATAGAGCAAGAAAGCAGAAATTAGGCTCTATGTGGTATTTAGTCTG
>NW_010579921.1:169052-182205 GCF_000705375.1 Tinamus guttatus
TGTATTCTTGTGGGATGAAAAAAAAATCAATAAAGACAAAGTCAGTGTCTCTTAGCATTGCTAAGAAAGAAGAAGACTAGAGTATAAAAGTTGAGTTGGATTCCAATTCCAGCTGAACAATAATTTTCTTAGCTAGAAAGGATTGGAAAGATGACCTCATTGCACCATATCTTACTGAACTAGATAAAATACTACTCTTCAGGTATTGGAGGAAATAGATTGATATGTTGCTATAGCTTCTCCAGATACCCAAAACAGAGAGCATCACCTCAGAAACCATGATGGCTTTTCCATGAAGAAAATATCTTAAGAACAAACAGCAAATAATTCAAGGCTTCTCCATAAAGTTTCATGTACCCAACCAGTTAATGGTGCTTTGGTTCAGAGGAGCTTTTAGGATTGACGTGGTTGTACCAACATGCATTAGTCTAAAATTCTAATCCAAATAAGACTGCTTATGATTTTTCTGCCACATCTGAGCTCTGACACACTCTTCACATTCTTTATACTTCAGCACAAATCATGAAATAAAGATTAACCTTTTAATATAGAAAAAGTAAGATTTAGAACATATTTTCAGTATTGTCTAAAGCAACGAACAATATTTGCACTTCACATCATGAGCAAGTCTTCCTGTTGATCAGTGCACAGCAAAGTACTAAGTTAAATCCAGGTGTTTTACACAAAGCATATACAGCAGTGACTTCAGTAGGACTACTGACACCCTGAAATTTTATGTTTGTTTTGATGATCAGAGATTATACATAGCATTATCCAACATGCCTCTTTACTGGCCTTTGATGGGAAACATCTTTTTAAAATATTAATCAGTCCCAATGGATTTAAGTGTTGCCCAGGAATTTCCCCCAGCACCTTACCACATGGTTTCCTTTAAAGAAGCCAATTTCCTTGGAATAAGTGTTCCAGTCTGTATGGGCTCCTTGCTAAAACAGAAGTCTCACCAAGATCAACAATTTTGCTCCATGGGGCAAAGTTACAGCACATGTTGCTGTTTAACTACAAGTGTTTTTTTGTTTCTCATGATCAAATCCCTGTATTCAGCTGAATGGACAGCACGTATTCAAGCAGGGCTTGCTGTGGATGAATACGCTCTTGAATATGCAGCGTGTGCTCTTTTACTGCTGGGTCCTTTATTAAACTACCTGAATATTAGTGGCCTGAAATTGATATGATTAAGGCTTAATGAACTACTGATTAGCACTAATGAACACAACCGAACACACGTTTTATTAAATGATTTGTCTCTTTTGAAATGAAAGTAATGTTGGGCCCATTAATAAAAATTATTTGGGTCATTTCTGAGCAACTGTTGCACTCCTTGGAGAAAAAGATAGAAGTCAGCCGGTCTACCATCTGATTAGTGTTTCAGCAGGTCTAGCACATCAATAATCAGGGTTCACAGACTATTTTCCAGGCTTAGCCAAAGATATCCAAATACTCTTGGATCTATGATAAGCAGTGAAAACAAACTTTTGCTTACATCTTAGGACCCTCTGTCCCACAGTATCCAAAATGACATGCCACGTTATTAAGATATCATTTCAGTTAACATGCAAGCTGCTCCCAAATTGCTACCCCACTTCCAACATTAACTGAGTCATACCAAGGAGGATTTCTTTCCAATTACTCAATCAGATATAAAGGAGGAAGGAGTGACAAGAATACAGCCCAGGGCAATGCTGTTTGGAGACTGCATTATCTGCTAGCAGGTAATATAAATTGACACTACACTTCCAAGCATTGAAAGATTTACTCATTTACTTGCTATTGTCATAAAAATTGATGTCTGCCATTTCAACAGCACATCAACCTTCAAGTCATTGTATTTCATCAGTACACTTCTGCACATACACAGACCCTACCTCCAATAAGCGTTTACATTTAAAGCCCTGATGACTAAGAAAGCTCAAGGAAAGCTCACATATCGGAGTTCACAGCATGATAAAAATCAACAGAAACCTGTTGACTTACAGGATTCATCTCTAGTGCAGTCTCAGTTGAGATTAGTAACCCCGTCAAGCCAAGTTCTACTATTGGATAAAGACAACCCAAGAACAGAGCTAAAGATTTAAATATTATAATAGAAACTTCCATACATGGACAGATAGACCCAGTATTGCTCACATATCAGCTTAAATTATTAATGTGGTAAAGTTTCAGCACAAATAGACTAAAGAGATCTTTTTCATGTAATTAAGTATAATGGGCTAAATTCTTCCTTGAACTGCTCCAGAATGAAGACAGAAGAATTCTTATGCATTTCAATACATCTAGTCTGCATCAAGAAGAAAAACTGTTAGCAGATTCTTACCTATTGCCTGTAATACCAAGTTGATAAAACAGCTATATTTCTCCACCATGCAATTAATTAAATACATGAAGTCTCAAAATAGATTTCCTTATAGTAATTCAGAAATTTCATGCATTATGTAGGAGGAAAAGGCAAAGCACACAGAAGCGGAAGGATGTGAAATCACAACAGCCCTGATCCAAAGCCTACCAAAATCATAGGGAATCACTGAGAGGATTCTCATCCCTATCTGTTTTTCCTGAAGATGGGAGGGTATTGATGTTACTACCTTTCCTCCCATAAAGATAAATACTGAGGGAAGAGATTCTTCCTTTTGCTTCCAAGTGTTTACGGTGCTAAATAAGCACGAGCAGGTTCTGCAGAGAGCTTCCTTCAGCAAGCAAGAGAGGAAGACCTCCAATGGCTCAATACAAAAGCATCAGAGTTGTGAGCCAGCCGCACACTAGAAGCTGGAGAGACCTTAACCACTGAAATGGGTATTGCTGCCACTTTTTGGCAGATTCGTGTGAGTTTCAGAAGACCCCTACACAAAAAGGTTGGGTTTAGTACTTGTGGGCACAGCCTCCTCACAGAAACTCCTATGATGTCCTGACGCGCCACCTTCACAGGCTCCTCTGTTTCCAGGAAGGCACACTATCCTCGGTTAATAACTAGAGGGTTTCTGCAATACCAAGAAGCACAAATTTATGTTTTTCATCTTCTCACCTGCTTAGGCAAGGCAATCTTCCTAATTGTTTGCAGAGAAAACATTCACTTTCATTTGTGGATCCTTACTTTATAAGGAGTACTAAACCAAATTTAATCTTCAGTTACAAAAGGTAGCTTTAATTAAAAACAAAAAGGAAAATGAATACATGCTTTCAACTTGCAAAAGCATAAGCCAGGGAGTGTCACTTAACTAGGGTCTTCAACAAAATTACCATCACTAAAAATCACCCCAAATACCAATTAATAAATGAGCTGTCATGACATTCACTTAAGAAAATTAACCAAGATGTTTAAAGGATATGTGTGATGCAAGCATTACTTATGGAAATAAGGTCTGCAGCATATACAAATTGTAGACAAAAGCATCAGCTGTTTTAAGAAACAGACCTTGTAAAAACACCATCATGAGAGCAAGTGGTTAATATGTGATAAATCAGATTTTTCATGGCATAAAACAACCACTAACTGCTTGGGATAAGTAAGCAACATCCCCTGTGGGAAAGTTTTCCCTTGACATCCATTGCAGAATTTCTATCAGTTTTTGCACGAGCTAGTATTGCCTATTGCCAGTACTTCGAATGTGATTCTGCTTTGATCCTCAGCTAGAATTGTTTAAGACTGGAGTTATATTTTTTAATTATAAATGAGTATAACCTGAAACAAAGGAGTGCCTGTAACAAACCTTCCAAGACATTTTACTCAATCCTGTCCTTAAGAAAGCTGTGTTGACAGATAAAATAGTCGCTTTCTAGGCTTACTATATGAAAAGGAATGGCAGAAATTATGTATGTCAATCCAGTGTTTTTGTTAAAAGAGTAACTTAACACTTCAGCTGTCTTGCTATGGATTTTAGAAGATGCAGATCGGTTGACAGGAGTGGAAAGTTTACACTTCAAAACGTGTATTTTTATTTAGAACAAAAAATACCACATTTGAAAAATTCCTAGGCTTGCAATAAGTATTTAGCATCATCATTTCAAAATAATGTATTTCTTCAAATTTATTTCTATTTAATTACAGTAAATTAGGGCTCTTCTAGACATTAAGAATCCATATTATTTTTAGGGAAGATGTTTCAGAGGTTTGAAAACAGCAAAGATTAAATCAAGGGTTTAGGAAGAAGGAATAAAAAATTACATGTTCATTTCTGAGGGCAGGAAAATAAAGTGTGGATTATCTCAGAATCTTATAAAGGGATAAAACATTAAAATTACATATCTAAAAACATACATTATTCATGAACTGCAAAACATGCATCCTTAACTAGGTATCCCTCCAGAATGTAATTAAACCCAATGGCTCTTCTTTTGGGGCTTGTAAGAAGAATAAACAAGACTGTTAAATAAAGAGTTGAATTAAAACTCCTGCTAAATTTGACAAGAATTACCATTACAGGGGGTAGAAAGGGAAGAAGAACTCTTGGTTACAATTACACCTTCAAATCTGTCTTGTCCTGAAAAAGACATGGCTAAATTTAACAGAAATCTGCTCACTGTATTTAGCTGAGTCATCATCTCTGTTTAAACTTCCTTACCTATGCCTGTTGATTGAAGACTGTATACAAATCAAGACACCTGTACTTGGTCTGACTGGCAGCCTGAAAGTCTCATGGGACTTTTCTGAGCGTCTATCACAGGAAATGGGTCAAAATATTTACTTCAGACAACAACCATGAAATTTCATTTGCTGCCGCTATTTTCTTTCTAATTAAAGACTCATTTCAAAGCACAGTGGAAATAATGTGTCTTCTGTGGTTAATATTTAATCAGTAGTCTGGTGTTCAACCATGTATCGCTTTGTAATAGCCCAGGGTCAGTGCCCTGGATCCCATTGGGATGCCGTATGGCTGTGTCCAGAACACTGGAAACCACAAATGACGCATTGTGAGTTGAGCAATAATGTGAATCAATGAATATACTAAGTATTAGGTTTGAAGAGCTGACTCATCCACCAGAGGAGGGAACATTGTCTTAATTTTGAGCATTTCACATCATAATGAGATGGTAGATGCTAATATATATTTTAAAAAAGGGCAAAGTAAACTGGCTAGGGTTTTAAGCATTTGCAGTTAAATTATTTAAGTTAGACTCAGCCACATAAAATACAAGTATGATGCCTGCACTAGCTCTTCAGTCCACAGACAATGTCATAATTAATTTCTAATTTGAAACCATGCATTCATCTTCCCAGCATCTTTTCTAACTGGAGCAAAACCAAAGAGAGCAACTCTATTATGAAGCCAGACCACTAAAAGTTCAACTGTAAATTCCATCTTCTCTTATACAGTTACAAGGGCCTTTATTCAAGGTCCACCTCATCTGGGAGACTTTGCTTCCATGAGGACCCAGGCTCCGTTTTAAAACGCAGAAATCAGGAAAGCACTTCATCATACATTCATCTTCCAGTGAGAGTGCACACATCTAACATCTCCCCAGCTGTGGGCAAGCCCATGTGCCTCTGCTATGTTGAGCAAGCCTAGAAGTCCATCTACAATCTGCCTTCTGGAAAACATAGGATCCCCTTTTACTCAGCACTTCCAGCAGCTCAGCACATGTTCCTAGTATGCTGGAACGCTAGGCAAAAGGTAACCTCGTTATTGTCTACAGCAGTATCCAGAATTTATTCTGAAAAGGGCATGGCTGCTCCCTGGAGAGTGCAGGCTCTCACATTTCATAGTAGAGCATCAGTCAGATAGGATACCACCAATTCCAGCAAGGGTCCCTAGTGGAAGAACATGACAGCACAAGTAAAATTCAAGAATGTCACAAACAGTCACACAGAACTGTTCATCGTCCTCACTTTCCATCAAGCCAACACTCAACTGCTAAGCCAAACTGAAGCCCAAAACTGCACTGCACTAAAGTCATACTCAAAGAGCATCTCACAGGCAGTCCACGTCTTCCTTGGCGGAGACTGAACTTACCTTTTTTTTTTTTTTTTTTAAATAAGTACTAGGGCAATTTGTCCCCCGTGTACAGGCTCAACTCAGCATGCTATCTTCAAGGAGTTTTAGCTTTACATTTCATCTCCCTCTACTGCTCCCCAACTGACTGGGAAGCCAGTGCTCTACACAAGGTATAATACATGAATCAGGGAGCGGGGTTCAACCAGTGAGCATCATCCAAAACCAAGGCAAGCATCATACTCCACCCAACAGAAGCCTGGTAGCTACACTACCTTCTTCAACACGACACTGGTGAATGCAGGAAGGAGCTGAGACCCACGCTTGGAGCTCAGCATCGCTCCTGCCCCCACTCTGTCCTGTACAGCTCCCGATAACCCACGGGCCCTCACTGGAGCAAGCCAGAGGAGCCCCAACCCCGCAGCTGGCTGCCAGGGCACAGACAGCACTCTATCTTGGAGGCAACCCAGCGCCTCTGAGCAAAGCCCAGTGCGAGGCTCTGGACCCCTCTAGTGGCTAAACTGCTCCCTGATCCCCCAGCTCCTGCTTCCAAGCTCACCCCCAAATCGACCTTTACAACCCACACAGATGAGCTATGTTATAAAGTTACAGAGCAATCACTATGATTAACAAGTGAGGAATTACTCTAAGACCTACATGCTTCCATCAAGACTCAAACCATCTAGCACTACCAGCGTGAATTCCTTCAGGAGACATCACCAGCAAAGAAGCACTCTGCTTAGGCCAGGCTATTTTTTTTCCCCCTCTTTTCTCAGTTTTCTGTCAATCACTGAAGACTTCAATACTGCAGCTGAATCCAGGCCAAACTATTAGCTTCTGTGAAAGCAGCACTAAATTCACTGAAACTCCACATTGAGTGAGTAGTATAGTCTAATCTTGGAATTTTTATCATTGCACATCACACAATAAATGGGCTTTCTACTTAAACCCAACTCCAGAAGTTGAGAAATTGTGCAGAATCTCATTTCTCCTCCTCCTGGTCATCCTAACCACAGGAGAAACATTGAAAACAAAATTCCTGAATACTAAAGAAGTGGAAATAAGTAAAAAGAAACAGCTTTGTTCATTGGAAAGAAAATTATGATTTAATTTTAGCTTGCATCATTTTTATTGATAGAGTGCTGTAGTTGGTAGGTGAACAGAATTAACAGTACTGGATTTATGTCTGTTTTATTGTCAGCATCAATGTTACAGTAGTGAAATCCCTGGCAGATGAGGGAGCATAATTTACTGTTGAGTTCTATACATAGGTGTTCTCAATTTTTTTTCAAATAACTTAAAAATAAGTAATGAGGAAATTTAGGAGTACAATATTCACATACATTTTCTGTTATATCTCATGCCTTGCTACTAGTGTAGCATGTGGCAAAAGAGAAATTAAAACACTGGGAGGGGCAGGAACTGAGGCAATCCATCCTTCAGGCGCACGCGTGGCCCTCATTTAGCCCTCAACTAGTTATGGAGACTACTTATAGTTAGCTCATTGACTACTTATGGAGAAAGGTGGGCAAACTACAGCAACCCAGGTGCTTCTGTCTCCAACCTGGAGACTCTGTGTCCACGAGGAGCAACACAGCACAGCAGTTTCCCAGGGTCTCTGCAGTTCCTCAGGATAACCCTGTTCTCTGCTCTGTTTTGGTGGGCGCTTCTCATTTTACACGCGGTTTTGAACTTGCTGCAGTGATTTCAGAAGTATATCATTATGTCAGATATCCATAAAAACAATAGCTATTTTTCCTGTTTTTATTTTTTCTCCTCCCAGAAATGCTTCCAACATTTTAATGGAGTCAACAGGCCAGAAATAGCTACATAGAAGGAGTAGAGCTTGGCTTCTTCAGGTGCAGTGAAGATATTTCTTTAACTAGCAACTAGTTAACTATAGGAATAAGTAGTTATTCCTATATTACTACAGGATACATTGCCCTGCTGATTCTATTTGTTCATGTCAGATGCTGCATTTACTGCAGTATATTTTACCTACATTCAAAAAAAATGCAAAGACAACTTATATCTTATGTTTTAATGACATCTGATTTCTCCAGGAGGCTGTTCAGTGTTAATAGCCCAGGTAAGAGCTCATTTTTGATATTAAAAGCAAAAACGAGGGGGAAGACACAGCAGGAAAGACTACAGCATGGTCATTGCTCTGAATCCCTTCTCTGAGATTTACCAGGTGTTTGACCAAGCTGATTTCAATAGCCATGTTCTATTACTGAAGGTCTACAGAGAGACATTATCATCTCAAAGCACTTCACAAACAGTGAGAGAATTCTACATAAAGATACCTCTGTGAATAAAGAAGAATGAATCCCTATTTATTTAGTGAGGGAAAAATGAAACACAGGAAGGTTAAATGACTCATCAAGGTCACACAGAAGAAACCAATCCCGCTTGAAATAAAACTTGCTTTTACTTATCAGGAATGATATTAGACCAAATTCAGAGGCAGAACTGGAACCAAATCCAGATTTTGGATCAGTAACAAGCTTTCCACCATTAAGGCAGAACCCTTTCCAAAAGAAAAATTACTCCAGGAAGGAAGATTTTTTTTCTACTTCTCCATCTAGATAATACCTTTACACAAGATATACAGGTAAATGCAGGATCAGATCACAAACTGCCAGGCATTGAAACATTTGTGCCAGAATACCGCACCTGAATCAAACTATACCATTTATCATAACTGTCTGCCCAAATATTAAAGCAACTTCTCAGAAGAAGCAAAACTTTCCCTTACAGTTCAACTACGTTGAATAATGCTCTGTTTAAAAGATGTGAGAGAGGCCTAGGGTATAACAGAGGAAAGCACAGAACTCTTTGGCAGTGGCAGCATTTTCTTTGAAATCTTTTCATTAAAAGAAAACTCAATTTAATACAATGTTTTTTCATAAACCGTTTTTTTTTAAATGCAAAATTAATCTCAGCAGTATTTTAGACTAAATGAAACATTTAGAGTTCAGAGTAATCTTTGTTTGTTCAGTCTAATCTGCTGAAATATTTCTGTTTCAGCTTGATCTGAACCATATTCTCACCTCTCCCTTTGATATTACAATTTGGCTATTGAATTAAAAGAAATCCATTAATCACCTAATTTTATCGTGATTTAACAGATGAGGAACTGAAGCATAGAAGAATCAAATTCTTCAAACACAGGAAATCTGTAGCAAAGCAAGAAAGTGAACTTATCCCTGTCAAGACCATGCTAACACCATCATGCTTAGATCATCCTTTTTATCTGTGCCATCATATCTGCAGCATTCTGTTTAGCTGCAACAGATCAATCAGACACAAACTAAAAAGAAATGGGAAAAATGATACATTCAAAATATTTTTTCCCTTCTGGCAGCATCAATTAAGTTTAGAAAAAGAAGTTTTTTTTTTTTTTAAAAAAAAGCAATAGCTCTTTGCTCTATACCACAAGTTTGTTTGGTTCGATCAGACACCCAACACAGGCATGGTAACACATCCCGAAGCTCTTGGAGCATGCACTTGCAGGGCTGATCCATGCCCAGATAGAGCAGGAGTGTGCACATCGCAGCAGCATCAAGAAGAAGTTCATCTGCCCTGAGTAGGTTCAATTTCCCATGCATGAACCACCCCAAATTTGCTCAGACAATTAGGTAACATAGAGCAAATGGAGAAGGCACTTCTTTGTGACATTTTTTTCCTTTTACTGTTATTACTGTTATTTCTGCGTTGCTTTCTATTACAGCAAGGCTGTGTCTGCTTCTCTTTTACTGCTTGAGAAAGAAAAGCTATTGGGGATTTCTCTGTTAATGTTCCACTGCTGCCACTTGCCCCATCTTAGTCTGGGTAAGTTATTTGAGATTTCCTTACATACCACAATAGTCTAAATGATAAGAGTTATGAAACTTAAGAGGAACAACATCAGAGTCCCCTGAAACAACCTAAGAGCCTGCTGCAAGTCTAGCAACACTGGTTGAAAAGATGGCAATGAAAACCAAATTGCCCACCTAGGCAGATTCCACTCCAGCATATTACAAAGCATTATGTAAACTAGTGCTCCCCTTCCGGTCCTGTTTTCAACAAACATTTAATTAGCTCTGGATAATGTGTTATTATGTCAGCTGCTATTTAGAAATAGACTCAAATCACAGTGTTAGGAGTCAGTATCTGCGTAAGCTTAAACTTTGGGCATGCATCTACGAAGAATGTTTCACCATCACTTTGAGTTCCTTTACCCATCCCTACACAGCAGATTTTAATCTGAAGTGAATCTCTGAGCATTTTCAGTGTCCAGAAGTGTTTGAACATAAGTGTGGATTCAAAATTCAGCAAGGTACCTCAGGCACTGTTAAAAAAAATAAAAAAAATAAAATCATGAGTGATTGCTCTCAGCAGAATACTGTCTTAAAGGGGTGGACTACTAAAATAGAAAGGTAAGCTCCCATTGGGCACATCAGTGCAGCAAGAGCCACTTCTTGTCACAGAGCACACAACTTCAGAAAAACATATAACTGTGTGCAGACTACCTCCCTTATAATTCAACTGGCAAAGACAAGGTTCTCCAAACTGAACAAGGTGTTCATGCTGGAGTAAAATACCTGGGGAGGTTAGTGGATGTTTCCCCAAGCAGAAGGAAAAAAATCACAAAGAGTGAGAAGGGACAGCACACAGATCTAGAAGCAGGCTTCATAGGAGGATTCACGATGCCCATGGAGGTGCTCCACTCCAGGAGGGGCTGTTTCAAAGCTATGCGATGCAGAGAAGCCGGAGCTGGAGGGAGCACGGAGGTCTCCAGAGCGCAAAAGGCAGAGAGTATCCAGGTCAGGCTGGAAGCAGAGAGCACCTTGCAAGTCTCAGTGGAAAGAAACACTGCAAGTAGTACCAGTAACTCTGGCAACTGATTGTCAGTCGGTCACAGCTGATTACTGGGTTGGGGGCAGGAGGAAGGGGTCATAAGAGAGGACACCCTTTTCATAGCCAAGTGATGTCTGCTTCTAAAAATACCAAAAGCTACATTGTGCTTGCTGTTTTCTCTAAGGACATGGCTGTGGAGAAAGCAGGCTGATGTGGATTGATTTATGGAATGTCCTTTCTTCGGGTACTCAGAAAACACTATCAAAAACACTGTGTGTAATTTCTGTAGTTATCGTCTAGGATTTAATTGTTTTTGTTTTTCCTCCTTTAAGAAAAATAGCATATTGATCCAAAATTTGGTTATCACCTTTTGAATAGAATTAGTACTAGCTCCCTTTTGTTAGACGATATTGTTAGCAAAAGAGGCATACCATTACATTAACTATATTCTAAGACCAGGGTAAAATAGTTGAAAGCAAACTTGCAGGTGTTCACAATTGCCTGTATTTCCCTGTTTCCAAAGACTATATTTCTCCTTTTGCAGCTGGGATATTTTTTCTGACCATACACACAGTTGCCAGCTTTTTCACATTGCTCTAACCATTACATGATTGAGAGCCTTCAGCAATTGCCTAGCAGAATATAAACAAGACCCAACCCTGAAAATCCACCTGCAAGTTATTAGCATTGGCATGAGTAAATTCACTGAAATAAGTGCATGAGTATCCCCTTAACAATATTTGCAGAAGTGAAGCATAAATTAGCAAACATGAAGTCAAGCACACCTTTGGATTACATGCCTGTATAGACAAGCAAAAAATATCTACAAACCAAGACCGAAAGTCTTTGCCTAACATCATCATGACAGAAAACAAACTGAACCAAACAAACTGAAACATTTAAATAAAGAGATCTGAGTATTAATTGTAAAAAAGTGTGGCTGGAACATCAGTCTGATAAATTAACTTTTACAGATGCAGTCTTACAAGCTGCCAAAAAATCTACTACCATTCGTTATGAATTTTCACTCTTGCTCACGCCACTCAGTGTAAAGAGGAGTGCAAAGGTAGCAGATTGAAAAACACGTGGATTGAAAAACACAGAAAACACAAATAAAATTAGAGCAATAGAGAACAGTAGAATAGATCTAGTTCCTGAATCTGATCCTCAAATTGTATTATTTGGAAGTCCTGCATACTTATTCTCCATATACTGTGCTACATACAGACATAGTATAGCTTTAAATTAGATGGAGCCTGCAAAGCCTTACAAAATTATAGGAAAACTCAGTTTTTCAGGTGCCAGCAAAACACTACTTATGGCCCCATAAAAACTGTGACAATATAATTACAGACACAGACAATATCACCTATAGAAGAAAGCTTGCAGACACGATAAACTCAAAAGGACCAGAATTAAAGCTGAAAATATAAAGATAACTTCCAGGTCAAAAATTTCTAGTGCTTGACTTCGCAGCCTAAATAAATTTTTTAGACAGACAGATTTTTCTATAATAACTAATGATGTAAGGTTACTACCATTATGCTGCTGTAGGAGAGTTTTTTTCAGAACTTGATCTCTAAGATGAAGTGCAGTTCCCTGTTTTGTAGTTTCTTTCATGCAAACCATGTCCCCAAAATGTCAAAGATAACTGAATTGTCACAGAGTCAACTGAGCTGTAGAGAACATAACAAAGGGAAAGAAAGGTGCAGGAAAGGGAGGAAAAAGAAAACTTTAAAACTCAACAGAAAAGACAAAAAGCTTGGGAGGTGAAGGATATATTCGATCAATCCCTTAAATAATCTTGGTTTACCAACTGCTGACTCCTATTAGTGTAAAATAATGACCCACAGGTGGGACCATAAGAGCCGAGAGAGACAAGAGGATAACAGAGAGAAACCCAACAGTGCAAGAGCAAACCACATTGGTACCTGCTGGGCACAAGGCAGATAGTGGACAGTACAATTATATCAGCACCTAACAAGTTCAGCTTCTCAGTAACATGTTACTGCACACGTACAGGACTGCTAATCCCATCCTCATGTTGGTTGGGGATTTAAAAAAAAAAAAGTCAAGATTTTGAAGCAAGGCGTAGGACATACCATTTCAGATCTACAAGCACTTGGGTAGAGATACCATTTTGCGAAAAAACAAACAAGAAAACAAAAAACAACAACAAAAAAAAACAGTTCAAGCACAGGGTACAACATCCCAAAATACAGCAGCTAGAGGGTTGCTTGAGAGATGCCCCAACATTCCACATCTGGGGAATCTTGGGGAAAAATTCTACCCAAAATAACAAAACCAAGCATGCTCACCAACTTCTGCAGAAAACAGTTAAAAATGCATTTGCAAAACTGCCCCAGGGA
>NW_010579921.1:182221-236544 GCF_000705375.1 Tinamus guttatus
CCCTCATCCTCCTCCCCATTTAAAGGAGCTGCTCCATACAAGCACCTGAAGCAAACGAAGCCTTTCCAGATGGTCACATAGTGGTTCTTGGGGTAACTTCAGGTTATACTTTCCCAAGAGGAAATGGTCTTTTTGTTCTGGCCAGAACTTTTTATTAAAAATAAATAAATAAATAATGAATATGCACATATGGACTTAGCTGCCCAGTCAAGACTCATCCCACTGAAATTGTGATCCTAGACCATGTGCAAAGGTTCACAGGATTGAACTTGTGGTCTAGAAACAACAATTAGAGATTAGAGAGGAAAAAATGAATCTGTTTCTCGTTAAAATTGAGCATGTTTCTGTGCATGCTTGAGCAATAGTCCAAAATGGTACTTCCCTGTTTTGACTGGAAGAGCTTGAGGTGTGAAAGGTGTGTTTAAGGTGCATTTTGATAGGATCTATGCTTGTGTGTCAGCAGCTTAGAAGGTGCAGGTGGAGATTTTAAAGTGTTCTTCTTTTTCTTTTTTTTTCACAACTTCCTCCTGCTCCCAAGGTAGTCAGGAGATAAAGGTTCTATGGAATTAGAAATTCTTTATGTTAAAATGTAAAAGAAGGGAGATATGGACATTTTAAATGGAGATCTTATCCTAGACGAATGACTGTCTGCATTCTATGTAACTTCCACAACGAAAAAAGGTACAGTCCCCTGCGGACATCCCCCAGCTTGGTTTGTTCATCTCCCACCACTTCCTTCAGCAGAAGCAAGAACAGCCACTCCTGCCCCTATACTAGTCTGCTCATACACACAGGAGGAGGAGGAGGTAGCCTTCCAGTCTGTTTTGTTTCTGCCTACTTCAGCAGTCATCAAACACTTAGGCATTAACAGAGGTCTACAGAATTAAGTACCTACCCAGTCAATATGATGGTCTGTTTATTTGATAGCAAGAAAGGAATCTGTATTCTAATCCTCATTATCACCTTTTAAATCCTTACCCTTTTGACATTTTAGGGAAACTCAGAGGAATTTTGAAAGCACCAGCCAAACCCACAATATTATTAGTGATGATCTCTGTGGGAATCACAACAGGAACCTATATTATAAATATCTACTTGATTTAATGTAAATTTGTGTAGCAAATGCTCAGTTAGAATTATTGATGATTCAAATGCAGCCAATCGCTTTCCAAGACTTGGATGTGCCTACCAAAAGCAGTTATACTGAACGCTGGTTTTGTATGAGAAGACCTTATTGTAAAGCAAGCAAATCTTTAAAGGAGGGTCTCTCATTTTTTTCCTATACAATTTAACTATAACTCCAGAATATTGCATTTGACATTTATCCAATGTACCATTTTGCAGCAGCGTGTGACATGCAGATACACAACATGAAAGGCCAATTCACAATAGACATCACAATACAAGTTTTCCTCTGAAATTCCTCAGCATTTCAGCAGTATTAATTCATGTAGGTCATCTTGCATAAAACTGCAAGGCGTATCATGTTCCTTACTGCATATTTTCATTTTCAAACTGAATCATCAAACAGGAAGGGTGCACAGAGCAGCAGAGTGAATACAGGGTTTTGAGTTATAGAAGATTATAATCTTCAAAACTGCAAGAGCTGGGTAAAGGCTGAGTAAACAGGAGTATTATAACTACCGTCAAGAAGTGTGAACATTCAGGAGGGAAAAGAATTATTTTATGATGTTCTTGAAAAGTTAAAAGACAAAAGGAAAAATCTTGCCTGACAACTTGCTCTGAATATTTGGCAGGTATGCTGGATCATAGGTGGTTTTCTACACTGAGAGAAGTAAAAACCACCATTGCTTCATGTATTTAAAAAAACAAGTTATTTCAAAACTATTGGGAATGTAATTCCATAGACAATCTCATGCAGATAGGAGTACAGTGACATACGCTGTCCATTGGCATCCAGGCTGGTGTAACACTGGGACTGAGAGGATTAAGGGTTTGGAGGTCTAAGAGGGTCATGGTAAAAAATATACCATTCAGATTGTCTCCAGTCATTGTTTCCAAACTGCAAATTATGTATTTTTTTCTTTTTTTACAGTGAGACATCACCTTTCCACTCTCCACCCGGCCAGTAACATCATGGAAGTTTGCACAGTCATATAGTTCGCCGGCCTCTGCTGGCAATCACAAAGTTGTCCTCTCTCTTACGGGTGGGCGGTTTTTCCTCATCTTTAGTTGCACTTACACTTAAATCAAGCAAGCTAAAAAACCCCAAAAACTAGCTTAATTTATTTTTTATGTATCCCTGATTTTTTTAAGTTCCAAGTACAAGAAATCTCCTCCTGCTGATGAAAGAGACATTGCCAGAGGAAGGCATTACGCAAGCTTTGCTGTGCCTTGCAAGGTCTGCCCTCTAGAGAAGTGTGTGGTTTGGGGGATCGTTCTGACATGACACAGCTCCTAGTCAAATGGAGCAGAAAAGAGAGCATCAGTAACTTTGACAAAAGAGGATAAAGGAATAGCAGGAGCTCAGAATAAATAACTTCAGTTCATTAACAGCAGCTAAAGATTTAAAACAGTGGGAGCTTATGTGTAAGAATATATTTGGGTTGGACTTTAATCTGGCATGGTTGATACCATTTCAAATGTTACCTTACACCACCTAGTTTTACGATTTCATCTTTCAGCTTCATCTTGCTTCCAACAAGGTAGGCTTTACTGTGCCCATCATCAAAAAAGTTGAAGGCCAGCCTCATCTGATAAGCTGATGACTGTGGCTCGGTGTTGACGATAGCTCTGCTCGTTGCCCCTGGGGCTTTCCATGCCTCAGAGTCTGTGAATCTTCCTGGGAGATCCGGCCTTGAGGCACTGTGGCAGTGGAGCCTCCATGATAAACGGGTTGCAGAGCAAGGGTATATTTTAATTTGAGCACAAAGGAAAGCATTCTGCTTTTGCTTTATGTAAGATGCTCTATCAGCTGAAAGCCTGTTCTAACAGATAAGTCACTGGACTCAGGAGATTTAGGTCAATTCCCGCTTCATCAGTAGACGCTGTATGTGACTTCCTTAATCTATTCTGAGTTGCTGTTTCCCAGCTGTGAAGTGGAAAAATTCCCTGCCTCAAAATGATGAGAGGAGAGAATCCATCAGGGATTGTGAAATACTCAGGTATCAGGCTGAGGGAGAACTTACAAGCACACAGATAGTGATACTTCATTTTAAAAGTTGACCTCTGCTTCTATAACATTTGTAGTCCCTGCTCTTTAAACACTTCCCATTTATACATTAGGATTACTATCAGTAATTTATCATTTCCATTACTCTTTACTTTATTATTGGAAATACAAAAAAATATAAATGGCTCAAAGAGATACTTACAGGCAGCAATTCTACACTGAGATTACAGAATATGGGCCATAGGTCTCTTACGCATTTAGAAGCATTTTTCCCCTAGGTGGCCCCTTCATTGCTTTACAGTATCATAATTAAAATTAAATTGCTTTTGGAAAAACAAAATGGTGGACATTTTGTGATGCATTGTTCTTGGCTGGCTTTTACTGTTACTCACTCAGTAATATGTGAAACTCCATAATTTGCAATGTTATTAGTGTAAATTATTCTCCTTCAACTGTATTTGCATGTAATTGCCTTTTGACATTAATTCATTTTAATTTCTTTAAAATAATTTGTTACAGGATGTTATTTTCCTTGAAAGGGTTTAATTTCTTAAAAGAGTTCTTCTAGGCTTGTGGTTAAGATGCATATCTAGGAGATATCCTCATACATTTACCTCAGAAATTTGTGCTTTATGTATTTTCAGAATCAGTATACGCTACATGCTGGTTGGAGCTTACATTGCTTGTTCAGGTAAAACATGCTCATGTTTGTGTCCACAGTGAGCAGAAAGCTTGTCCAACATCACTGTGTCAGTACCTACACCACACCGTATCCCATTACTTCTCAAAGAATAAACATTCAGGGATAGCGAAAGTTTGCACCCTGAGTATCACTCTGAAATTTTAGACACCTCTGTCTATTCTGAACATTTATGTATATTTTTTCACCAGCATTTCTGGTATACTAATGTGTTTGTTTATTGTGCGAGGCAGGGGAAGGCAGGCTGTTGAGGCAGGCTTCCCCATTTAGGAGATAAGTAATTATGATGGTGAGACACTGAACCTGAATCCTCAGCTTCAGTCATCTGACCTGCGTCCTCCTTATGCATAGCTCCTCTGCCTGTAAAATTCAAAGCATTCTTAAGACCTTCTGATATGTGGTGAAGAACAGAGAGTTCAGCAGTTCAGCTGAGCAATCTCAGAATCAGAGAGAATAGAAACATAGCTCTACATCACTTAAATGTTTTCTGAGTTTTGATGAGACTCTAACTAAAGCTCAGATTCCAGGCCCTTCTTTCCAGACACTTCTATTGGAATGTGAAAAGACACTGATGTATAATGAGAACTGCTACTCTTTATGTAGCAGCTCAAGCTGTTTGTTGTTCTTGTTGTTGTTTGTTTCTTTTAGCTATTAATTAAATATGCACTTAGCAGACACCTGAGGACAACCTCTTACTTCGGTGACTCCAATAACATTTAAATTTCAGCCATCAAGGGCAACAAATTAGACTTTTGGAAGGTGATACTTCAAACAGACTGAAAGTAGAAGATAATAATAGAAATTTGCTTTGCAAAGTGATTCCCTTTCAAAGTAATGTACCTTGGGCTGTTTAAAGCTCCAAATATCAGTATTCATTTTCCTTTCAAACCGAACTTTATATAAGCTCAATAAATTGGCCAGCAGGTATCTCAACAGAACCTTACTTGAAGTGCCATAAGGCATTTTTATATCAGATATTTAAATTACCATGCATGTACATGTATACACAAACACACACTATGATGCCTTCTATATAAGATACTGGCATAATACCGAAACTTTTGCAGCAGAGTAGAAAGCCATGCATTTAGAAAAAGCCTCCCCTTGATATGCACCAGGGCAATTATCTAATTCTGCACAAGTAAAAATCAAGGCAACCGAAGACAGATGCCACATCCACTCACATACCCCCTTCTCATGTGGCTGGTGATCACAAAAATCGGTGGTTCATTTGGTTTATTATCCAGTACCGGCAACGTGTTCCACAGTGTAACACATGGGAAAGAAGGGAGCCCATGCCTGCACGTATTTTCCCCCAGAGGCACAGACTAGCAACAGCTAAGACCAAAGCAGCAAAGCAACTGCAATAACCGCACTGCCATACACGTTGTCTGTGCCTAGCAAGGCTGCAGCAGCTGCAAAGCCAGCAGTAAGGGAGCAGTTGTAGTATCAGAGCTGGTCCATGCCTCCTTTTTGTCAGCACTCCAGCAGAAAATCTCATTGGGAGGTGGACAAAAAATGAACAGTTTTCAGGACACTTTTTTTTTTCTGAATTTCATGTTTGATAGAAACATAAAAAGCCTTGTGGTGAGCAGATATATTACGTTTTTTTTGCTTCACAGAGATCGTTTTTGTAGTCCCAAAAAGTAAAATTGAAACTTTTTCTGACTAGGTTTTCTTACAGATGGCAAAAAGCTTGGGAAAGAAAACCGTGTGTGGATGTGGGAAGAGATTTGAGCACTACGGTGAAAAGCTTAAGCCTGATAAAGCAGAAGCAGAATGCTCACTGGTGCTGAGCTTTTAGGATGATTTTAATGCCATGAGGTAGAAACGGAGTGGCTGGATTATAACATGAGAGACTGCAGATCCATAAAGAGCCACATACTAAGGAAGCATTAAAAAGGCAACCTTTTAAAAGCAATGTATTGACTAAAGTGAAAAGCTATGTCTTCAATGTCTTCAGATGAGGATAGAGAAATAAATAAATAAATAAATAAATAAATAGTATTTTTAAAATATGTCAATAGGAAGACTGGCCAGATTACTTCCAAGGAAAAATACATTTACATAGAAGGAAACCAGTTTCAAGATTCACTAGTATCACTCTCCTCATTATGTTGCAGAACCACTTCCATCTATTTTTCTGCCTTCCACACATTGGCAGCATATTTGGAGCTACTAGGGATTCTCCAAGGATAACTGCCTTATGAGCAGGAAAAAATATGTCCCCTTTCCCTCACCAACAAAACCTAAGGAGAAGAGCAAGTGTCCGGAAGATAAGAGCTCAAAGCAGAACTAAACTGGATGACAGAAAACTGACAAAACCATAAGTAAAGATTTTTAAGAAGAAGATGCCTAGCCACACACTTTTTTTCACATTGTCACACACAATGCTGGAGAAGCTCAGGAAAAGGTTACAGAAATAAAAGAAGTGCTTCTGTACCATTAGAAGATCTCTCAGAGCAGGGACACATTACAGAAAGCAAACTTAATCCTAATAAACTGGAGCAAATGTCCTTTAAAAGGACCTGTGAATCAATTGCAAAATGTCTTTTAGGGAAATTCAGAAGGCTGACTGGAATCTTTCATTGCAATCTGCTGCATTTGGAGAACAGCTTTCCTGTGGTCTTGCTGCTACTACTTTGGTGAGCTATTAAGCAAAAGCTTCGTCAATGCTTCAGCGTAGTAGCTCCTAGTAGTTGTTGCTAAACAAATCCAGACAATTAGGCTCAGCATTTCTGCAAGCTACATCTGAAAAAGACATTCTTCTGACACCCAGCTTTCATGCATACTCTCAAAAAGGCAGAAATGGGTGTATTTTCCTTTACACCAACAATGACTGAGTCTTCACCTATAGATTAAATGTACTTATTCACAGTCCCAGGCCTTATAGCTACTTTGCACATCACAGTCATCAACTATGTTAGTATATGCTTTATCCAGAGCACAGCTGCAAGCTATGCACATATTGCAAATGGTCTTTGGACCAATCTAACCTCTTAATAATGCCCTTCAAGTGTTTGGAGACAATGCTAATAACAGCTAAATTAGCACAGGTAATGATTTGACTGTTTATTAGCATGCACAGTTATGTCCCAGAGGCAGGAATTTACCCATATGACGGGGCCAATGGATCAGCCCAAGATATCTCCACTGGCTCTTGTGGAGTTGCTACCAGATTAGACCTGTGTAAATGAGTAATGAACCAGTGAACTGACAAAACTTGAGAGCGTGCTGAAGAAGTAATGAGGAAAACAGATAGTCAGGCAGAACAAACCAGATTGATGCTATAGCACTCCATCCATTTCTAACAGATGCATTTAAAGTTATTATAAATACTGAGGAAGGTTGGGGAAAAGTCAAAGAAAGGATTTCAAGATTAGAGAAATTGTTTTACAGTAGCAGACATAAAAAGTTCAGTCTATTTATCTTATCAAAAAAGAGATTGACAGCTTACTTGCTACCAGTATATAAACACCTCAGAGACAAGAAAACGTGGAGTACCAAAAAAAAAAACTTCATTATTACAGCAGAGAAAGACGCAGATCCAAAGTCTGGAAAGAGAAACTAGATAAATTGAGGGAAAAAAAATGACACACATTTTTTTAAAAAAGCATAGTCGGCTCACTAAAGCAAGCAACAATAAAAACAGTAGCTCCACCCTGCTTAATGTTTTAAAATCAAGACTGAATAATCAAGACTGTTCTCCTTGCTTTCTAATCAAGGGTGAGTACCATTTTTGTCAGACCCTAGCCCTGGGCTCAGTACAAAGGTAGTTGGCTGAAACATGGTAGCTGGTGAGAGATGGTATGGGATACGGCAGTACAAATGATGGAACGGTTCCTTCTGACCCCAAACACTTCATCCAAAGCCTGTCTACGACTTTCATATCCATGATTCTCAGCCCTAGAGGTCTTTGCATTTGTATGACGTTGTTCATAGATTTCGCATATCCTTTTTGAATGACTAACTGAACGGTGGAAATTTGTTCTCACTTCTGCATTTTTTCTTAAGATGTCTGGAAGAATGGGTCGGAATCACCCTTTATGCTTTTGGTAGTCATTCCCTTGCTCAGTATCTTCATGATGAACATTAGTGCTATAATCCACAGGAACAACAACAACAAAAATGTATCAACAGAGGAAACGTTAAGACAGCCATAACTAAAGTTGGTGGAAGAGAAATGCTATTCTGTGCCGGCTTCTGTTCCTGTGTATGCTTACTAAACATACTACTTCTAAGCTCTCTGTTGAGCAGAACAACAACAAAACCTGAAGACAGACCTATTTTTTTTTGGTCAAAAAGCAGTGCTAACAACAACAGCATCTTTCCTTTCGCCTTCCAGAAAGCCGCAATGTCAGCTAGAATTGGCAGTATGCTGCAAATGAATTAAAACCCCAAACAGCTGAGAGACGTCTGTTGACATTTGCCATCCTGTTGTACCTCTGGGTGTCTTTCCCTGTAATTCTGTCCAAAACTTGCCAGTTTCATGGTGCTATTTAAAAACAGGATTGGGACAGATTACAGTAAACTAGTAGTTCAATAACTATTTCCTCTGCTTTAGTTCCTCTGACTGCCTTTCTAGAATGATGGAATAGAAATGCTGGCAGTTTTTATATGTTCTTATTGTAACTTTTTATGGAATTACTTTTTCATTTCTTTTGTTCTCCTCGCTATTAAAGCTACACCCCACTGGCAATAAGCGGTGCTTGTTAAAATGTGAGCAATGTGTCTTGGGACATCTGAGGCACAAGGAACAAATAGGCCTCAGTCCTAGGGAACTGTTACTGTAAAAAGAGAACATAATTCAGAGGCAAAAACACCTTTTCTGATCCAGAGAATAATCTCCTAGTAAATTGATTTTGTTTCTATCATAACAATATACTGTACAAGCTACTATAAAAGGGTCAGATTCAGCTGCTCTTACTAGAAAGAAGTTCTACCAATTTCAGTAGGAACTTGATGCTTAACAGGCTACTTAATACTATTAAGGGAGGCAGAATCAGCTCCATAAGAGGAGGAGATACTTTTACAGAAATGCATTACCATTAGTAATGAATTCAGAATCACTTTTAGTATTAGAGTACAATTGGGAGACAGAACAGTAACAGCAAAGTGCCTTTGAGAGACCTCAAAAGACTTTGATGGGGAAAAAGCTAAGGAAACCAGGAATCAGTGAAAAAAGAGGAAAAAGTGAATTGGAGGTGAGATCTAAAACAAAGACTTGCAACTTGATGACTTGCATCAGGACTATGCAAAATACAGGTGAGTGAAATATGCACTTAAGTTGTGATTTCTTAAAATGGTGAGCGCTTGTCATCACATACTAAACAGCTTTTGAAAAGAATTACCTTGGGGTAATATATTTGTAAGTAAGCAAGTATCTATTGAAAAATATATAAGCAGGACTGAGGAATTCAAACTGACAGATCATGTGAAGGAGGATTAAACAGTTAAAGAACCACGAGAGAAAGATGCTGTTGGTGAGAAAGAAGCAGAAAATCACAGCAAGACAATAAAAAGGAACAACAAGGGTAAAGATGGAGCCTTAAAAACTAACTGGGTAGAATGACTGTTTTTTGTTGTTGTTGTTGAAATCAGAAGAAGGAGAGACTCAGCTAAAGACATTAGTAGAGATAAGCCCTTTGGAATAATAAAAGCAATGAAGACATTCAATCCTTTAAAGCTTTTCAGGAAAAATCTTAATTTTATTTCCTTAGAATACATACATACCTTTTTGAGCACTGAAAAGGAAGAAATTGTACCAAATATTTTAATTCCTTCCAATAGCAACAGAAGGACAAGAGGGTGTTGATGAGGTTTTTCATTTTGTTTTGTTTTGTTTTGCCTTTCCTCATAAGCAATGAGAACTGGTATAAGATAAAGAAAATCTGTTTTGCTCACACCAGGGCTGGAACCAGGAAAGAGAGCCTCATAGAGCATCCTGATTAACTTGTTCTCCAAGTGCACCTTCGCTTTAGAGGGGTTCTGGGCCATAAAATATAAGCGTGAAATACATGAGAAGGGTGTACAGAGCTTAGAGACAGGAAATTGCCTGCAGTTCCCTGGAGACAAATGCACAGGTAATTGCACAGAAGAACAAAGGGGTTTATGTAAATGTATCTTGCTATGTCTGGTGAACTTCTCAGTGACTGCAACTCCCATGCAGGGGAATTCAGCTTTTAAAGGCTCTTTATATCCCAACACTCTCTTTTTAGTCTCGTCTTTTTCACAGATTTCTGGCCTTAATTGTGCAGATCGTAAGACCTAAAGGATGTTGTTTGCTATTAATTATGATATACAATGCTGACATGAGGTCACAACTTAATTAATTTCAGTTCTTTGACTACTTCTAAAAGGCAGCAGGAGAGGGAAAAAGATGAATTCTTTATGTCTTCTGAAAAACCAACAACAATTACTTTAAATAGAAAGACCTTTTCTCTCTAGGAGGAACAGAAAATAGTGCACAGAAATAGATAGCACAATTTGTGACTATGTGAATTTTTTATGAAGATATATTTCCACATTTTTTTCTCCCAGATCATGTGAGTTACAAGCATGGTCTCTGAGAAGTATCCTATTTTTGTGTCTCTGACTGCATAATGCTAATTCCATTTTTAAATAATGCACCCTTAAATAGTATATGTATGTCCTACGAACCCATCTATTTGAATATTGAATCTAATTGATCCAGTCTTGAGAGCCACAGAATACAATATTTGTAATTGCTGTATTTTTCTACATCTCTCTAAAGTAGGAAAAGAATTCTGGGGGCTTCTAGTCTGCATCTGTAGAGAGAGCTATCAAAAAAGTCAACAGAGTTGTGCCTTTATCACAGCTGGTAAAAATCTTCCCCTGAAATTGTTTTGTGCTATAAAAGTAGCTTTTCCAAAAATAATCTTATGTAAAATTGTTTTCTTTATAAAAAATGCAGTATATTTATTAAAAAAAACTACTCTAAAAAAACAGAAAGCTTTTATTTTAGCAATAAACGCAGCTTATGTGACACCTCTGTTCATTCCTATCAAGCAGCCTCTGTAATATACTCCTAAAGCTGTGTGACTACCATGCAAACAGTCTCCCAAATGGACACCATATTACAATGTGGATAATGCAGTCAAATTGGGGGCCTGGACTACTAAAAAGCATAACACAGCTGAAACTCTGTGCTTTTTCATTTGTTTCATGAAAAGTAAAAACAAGATCTGCACAGCAGAGGGTATAGGGGTATAGGGTCTATACAGAGGTATAGAGGTACGAGGGTATAGGAAAAAAAAACTTTTAAAACCATCTCTAGTGCTGGGTAGAAGGATGGATTATATTTTCCTCTCATCCAGAAGGTCAATTCAAAAGTAACATTGCCCATCTTCTCTGTCAAACTGACATTGAGGACCTCCCTTGTCTAGACTATAGGCCCTTGAGCCCTCTTGGGTCTCTCAGAATAATCTAGACTTGTGTACATGCCATGGCATCTCTCTTTCTCATATTTTCTCCTTCTCCCTCTTTCTCTCCCTCTCTCCTCAAGGGTTGCTCTTGGCTTGATGGCCAGGCAGTCTGGCCTAAAGGATGACATCAGGAATTTTATGATAGGATTGTATAGAGAAAAGATGAAGATTCAGTTTTCATGATCAAAAAAAGCAGATGTAAATAGCCGTAAGACATATAACAAGCTCCAGTTAAAAGCACTTCTGGGTAATTTCATCAAAACCAAGCTGTGTATCTGAAAAATTCTCTCTCTCTCATACCAGAACAGAATTGGTATTCCTTCCATGTACCTTTGATTCAGAAACACAACATATACATGGGTTTACATTAAGCATGCACTTCAGTCTTATTGAGATGAACAAAAGGAAAACACATGCATGTCTTGTTAAACAGCAGATAACTAAGCTTGTGTACAAGTACTTTGCCAAACTGTGACCCATATTCGCTCCTCTCCATGAATAACTTTATTTCAGCCTTTCCACATACTTGGTAATTACATAATCTCGCAAATTTCACAATCACTAAAAATAAAAAGGCAAGGTACAACTCTTCTGCCCCAAGGTAATACATAGCACAGATCCCCTTCTCATTACCTTCTGATCCCTCTGTAACTCAGGCATAGATTAATTATTGGCCACAGACAAACTTCTGGCCTACAGTGAAATAGGATAAAAGAAAGGGAATGAATATTTACCAATTTCAGATGACTGATGTGGTCTTTTTTTTTTACTGGATTTGTATTCCACTAGGAACAACCCCTTTACATCTGTAATCATGTCTGAAATCTTTCCACGTTTCTGATAAAAATAGCCTTCCATGAACATGCAGGCTTCATCACAACCAGGCATGTTATCATCAGCTTTTATAATTTTTTGCAGACACACCCCACTGGCTTGCCAGAGCTATTAGAGTATAATTTCCTGGATCCGGGGACTGCTATGTGCAGAACTGTTTTTCTTTTCTTTTTTTTTTTTTTTCTCCTTTAATAGGAAATCATATCTGGTATTTTATATGGTATAATTGCAAGTAAGATCATACTCAAGAAATGAAAGCCTGTGTTCAAGCTGAAGTGACAGATAACCTTCAAGGCAGCTCTAGCCTTCGAAAGGATTAAGGGAGAAAAACCTGCAAAGTGAACTTTTGAATCAAATATTTTGAGCTAGAGCTATGAAAAAGGAATATCCAGCTCATTCTAAACACCATCTGTTTGCTGAGTGTACTTGCATATTTTCAATTGCTTTATTCCACAAACTGCTATTTACTTCCCTGAAACGTCCCTTGGTGTGAAGATAACATCTCGTAATAATCTGCTTCCATTTTGGGGCTACTGTTTGTGGGCCGTGCAGTGATATCAGGATTACCAAACTTCTCCCAAATCTGAACAGCAAACAACACAATTAGCACAACTTACAAAAGTGATGAAAAAATAAGCTCACACTAAAGGAGAAATTACAAAAATAATAATAATAATTTAGACATTATATCTCTCATCATGTGTACTTCCAACTTCATGTTTTTCTCCCATGCCTACAGTTTCTATTTTTTGATAATTACGAAGAGCTGGCACTGCCTGAGTTCTGATGTGAGTGCTAACATTAAAAGTTTCCTACCCAAAACAGTACTTTCCATTTATTTCCTAACTTTTAAAAAGCTTTTGCTTCTTCTCTTCTAAGATCTTATTAGCGACGCAAACTGAGAAGTTATCAAAGGTGATATACGGAAGCACCACTTGCAGCTCCGAAGACGAGCCTGAGTTGGACTGTGTTAAAGCAGGGATTCAGCTGTGTTCCATTAAACAAACATGCACAGTATGCTCCCCAAAATGCAGTATTTACATATGGCCTTCTGAATGTGTCTGGTCTAGCACGCTTGTCTGTGTCGCAGAGAGACACAGGCAGCAGGGTTTCCGTTTGCACAGTATGAGCAACAAAATGACATCCTACCCCTGCCATTCCCCTTACTGGTCCACCAGCCATAACACAGAAACATTTTGCAGACAATATTGTCAGAAGGTCTTACAGACAGCATGTTGTCTGTCAACAAGAGGTCAGGAATATCTAAAATTTATATTTTTTGACCTTTATTCAGAAAAATGAATGATGAAATAACTTCTTTCAGAAAGTCCGATTAAAGCCCACTCAGGTAAATAAGTATTACTGAGGGATCTCAGTGTTCTTGACAAGACTCTGCTATTGCTCAGCTAACCCAGTCTGCTTAAGTCAGAACTACCATAGCCTGAGCCAGTATTTGTGTGCAATTGTGTTCACAGTGAAAGCACTTGCAAAGCTAGAAAATGATGGCAAGTTACCTTGTGAGGTGACTATATCTACATATATCAATGCAAACGTGTAATGCGGTAATTTTATTATGTATAGAACGTAACTACTGATGTATAATGTAGTCGGTTGGAACATACTGCAAATGAATTATGATGAGGCCAGAAGATAAGGAAAATGTCTTTATGTTGTTATATAATCAGCTTGATCAAGTTACATTAACACGTTGGTGCTGTTTCGGGCTCAGTGCTATTAGCGGAAAAGCATGTAAAAAAATTATCCCAACATTTATCTTCTCTAGTTATGTTAATCCATTCCCTGTTCTTTTAGAAATAATTGTATGCTTCTTTTTTTTTGCATCATTATGCATAGGGTTTTTAAGGGTAGGAGGGTTTTTTTTTTTCTTCTTGTGCCTTCTCATGTCCCTTTACCTGACATCGAATTATTTAGGTCATTTGCATTGTGCTGGCACCTTTTGAATCTAGGTTCCAATGCATCAAGGATAGTCAAGGTCAATTAAACAACAATAGGAAGCTTCTCAGATCCTACTCATCAGTCAGCAAAGATACACTGAGCATTTTCAGCATATAGTGACACTAAAGCCAACTCCTGCCTACTCATGGAGCCTCCCTTCTACGAATGTAGTATACATTTGGAATACAAACAGAATAGATTGGCCCTACACTTAACGTTTTTCTCCCAGTTCCTCCCAAAAGCCTCATGAAAGCAGAAATCCAGAAAACAGCTCTGACATTTCTGAAATCTTCTACTCCTGGAAGAATCTCAGGTCTGTATCTAGATGGTTTCATTATCTGGAAATGCAGTGCAAATATACCATTTTTTAAAACATACAAACCAGTTACCCAATTTGTTTTAGCTTTACTTTCCTGATTTTTGAGTGGTTCAGGTTTTTTTCAGTTTTGTCACTGCTGGTCAAAAAGGACCCTACCAGACTGTCAAATCCTCACAGTCAATCAGCTCTAACCACTGAGCAATCTGAGAAACCCTCAGCCTGAGGGATGGGATTTCTCAAACAGCTTTCAGCCTTGGCATCACTCTGTTGACTCTGAATTTAATAAGACTTTTTCTTTCAAAGGAAATGGGCACAGAGTCAGACTAATGCTGAAAGCTTTAGAAAAATCTCATTCTTTGTGTCACCTTTCCTCTATTAGTCTTTGAGGCAGATCCTCACCTTGAGTACACTGGGATAGCTTCATTGATTTAAAGGGAGCTGCACTGATTTACACAGTAGAGGAGCTGCCTGCCTCTATTTAAAAAGTGGTTCCTTGACCTTTTTAAGGGAAATGGGAGTCTTATAATGAGGGTTTAGAGACAAAGTGTCCAAACAAAATGTAATTCTTATGAAGAAATGAAATGTTGGCTTCGGTGATCTGGAATCTGTCTGACGCTGACTGATACACCACGTACTCTTCTGAAAGTGTCTACACCGTTTATGCAGGACCTGACGCAGATGCCACGCGGCTCTGAATGGGTACAGCCAGCCAGCTACAAAAAGCTCTGACCACATTAGCGCAGCAGTCTCAGCAGGGCTTATCAGCATGTTAAAACAGCTCCATGTGCTCAGAATGACTCAGCCCAAGTATGGGGGCTATATGGCACCAGGCATCGCAAAATAATATATCCTCGATGGTAACAATGAGAAATACAGGTACTCAGAACTGGCCCTCTGCAGTCTCTGTGTCTTTACTACTGTTAGACGAATAAAACTATACAGCTGGTTACGGTTTGGTCCCACTTAATCAGATCACAAAACTGACCCCTTGCAAGGTCATGGATTGTCTGGACTCACACCAATGAAAAAAAGCCGTCCCAAGATCTCCCTCTGAAAAAAAGCAGTTTTGCAACCATTCTCCAAGGCTCCTATGTCCAAAACTAGATCCAGTAAAGCTGTAATTCTCAGGATCTCTATCCACTCTCCCCATTTACAGAGGAGCAACTGAAACAAAAACAAATAAAACTGATGGACCAATCCATAACGGGGCATAACTACTGCATTCTTCAGAAAATGCCCAGCACCCACTGACACAAAAACAGTTGACTTGGAAATCAATGGGAGCAAGGGACTGAAACAGATGCTAGGAAACCCACATAACCCATGTGAATCACAGACTAATGATTTGCTCAGGTTTGCAAAGGAAGTTTATGGCAGAACAAGAAATTCAAGTGGGGTCTCTTGTGTACCAAAGCTAACACCCTTTCTTCTAGGACTTTGCCTCTATAGCTAGGGGGAAATGCTTGAAAAAACAGCACATTACACACTACTATCTAAAATGATTCTATGCTCTTGTCAGCTGATGCATCGTTCTTCATGAAAATCAGAGTCTCTCATCATCTAACCAGCCCTGCAGGGCTCTCTGCCTAGATTGTTACAACTGAGCCTTGAGTCTCCGTTTTGCCTTTGAAGATAAGATTGCATGGTCTTATTGCAATATCTAACTGCCTAAATTTCTTACCATGCAGAGACAAGAACTGGCTTAGATTTCCTTCCCACCCTCATGCACACCTTTTTGTTGTTACTGCTGTTACATGAAAATACTTGGAGGGACCTGGTACAGTCCATGGAGTGACCCACTGGCTTGACTAGAAACTGAATCCAATATTAACAGCAGGAAATCTCAGAAGGAATATAATTTAATTTAACTTAATATAAATTTAATTTAACCTAATTTAGATGACCTAAGTATGAGAACTAGAGGTACCGCAGGCCAGTTCACCCCATGTAATTCAGGATGGTTCAGAGACTTCCCCCTGCCACCACCAGGCTAGCATCATTGAGTTAACTATGACACTGGGAGCAAAGTATCCATGTCAAAGTTGCACTGCCTTCAGCCCAATGATCACCCCAAGCGACAAGGATCATTCGCTTGTGCACTGTGCCATGCTAATGTGCCATCGAATGGGTCTCCAGGAGCCCTGTGGAGCTGACAGACATGGGTTGCTTCCCTCACGGCCATTAGAAATCAGAGTCTTAGTCAAGTCACTTGGTTAATCTCCAACAAAAGAGTGGGGGATCTACGCAGAGCAGGTCAGTTCTTCTCAGCCTGGCAGCACAGTGACAGACCAGCCCTAAAGTTAAACTGCACATCTGAGCATCAAGAGTTCTGTCGAATATATTTTAGTATATCCAGACAGCATGTTCTGTTGTGGACAAGTTATTTCCCTCTCTGCAATCTGTAAAATGGAGGTAATTACATAGCTTTGAAACTCCTGGTGTTAATGGTCAGACAGCCTTTTGAAATCCTCTGCAACCTTCTACACCTGAAGTTCATACTTTACGATATGAACTATTTTAAGGTATGATATGTATGTATTTATGTGTGTGTGTATGGCAATAAATATTAAATAAATGGCATTCATCACAGACTAGTCATGTTTTCAGGAAAGGTTAAAAAGTATCAAAATTTTGAACCATTTTTCTTGAGGTTTCTGCTGATGTTACTTACCCTAAATAAACATAGGAATGACCTGCAGTATGTAAATAGCCCGTACTGTGGATCTGTAGATTCTTACCAGATTAGGGAGCCTAATTTTCCTACCACATACCCAGCCATTAACCTGCCATTAGGACACTTTTTCTTTAAATCTGCCACTTTTCTTACACAGTTCTGAGTGACAGCGAAAAGAGCAGGGAAGAACATTACTGGTCTCTTCAATCAGCCTCTTTCACTGTTGTCAGAAGCATTTTAAAATTCCTCTGTTGTCATTTCTGTTCAGATACTAGGATGATAGTTTACGGTCCACACCACCTAAGAATCTGAACATATGGAATTTGTCAACATTTCTTGCCTGCACAGTTGCTCGATTCAAACATGCCTCCACTCCTTTGGTTGGCGAGACTTGTTCTTTTCAAGGATGACTAAATATTGTCTCAGCAGCCCCCATTCTCTCTTTTGAGTGGCAACTTCTAACATTTCAGACTTCAATGAACTGAAGAATTCAGCTTAGAAAGCACCTAGATTCCCCTGCAGTAGCTGGCTACCCTCAACATCTTTATCTATGCCTCTCTTGGGAATCAATTCAACCTCCACATGATCTCCTGGTTTATTCATTTTGCACATTTTAGTATGTAACTGTACTCTGCCAACTTGTTACTGCATTCCAATACAAGGCTCCTTTTAAGGTTTATTGACATACAGAAGATCCGTATGTAGATGGATCTTTTAAATCTCTTTCAAGCTAAACTTCCTTTTCTGTACAGATCTACTATCTCATTCTTTCTAAGCCAAAACATATTCCCTATTTCCTCTTCCCACTCTTTTAAAAGAACAAAGATGTACAAAGAATGGCAGTACTGCTTTTTTTCTTTTGACAGCACGTTTGTCCCACTAGGCATATTGGTACCTATACACAAAGCTTACGGGCCTACTTACAGCTTTGTGTGAGTACCAGTTACCCATTCCTGGGAGGTTTAGCTCAGTTCCTAGATACAGTTCATCAGGCAGGAGGCCCATTTGGTGGTAATTCACATATGCCTGTTCCTCAGATGACTTCTCTACTGGAGAGAGTTTGAATTAAGATGCTGAACTATGAACTAAAGGGAGAGGAGGCTCAATGCAGGAACACGTCCTCTTCTACCAACTCTCTGTGTGGGTAGAAACTTCTGGCAGAGGAATGGGCTGGGCAGCATAAAAACTGCAGTAAAATTTGCTAGACCTCATCTGCAAAACGTCAGACTGGCTTTCCTTTGGAGACAGGCAGCAATGTTACAGGATTTCTCCAGACAGCAGGGGTGCTTTTAACCCTTGCTCCCAAGTATCCCTCCAAGTAAAGGAACCCACACTCCCAAGGGAGGGAAGGTGTGTGCTCCTAACCCCTGTGTGTTGGGGGTGCATATAACTCTGAGGAGCGTGGGGGGAGAATTAGAAGCTTTTAGGATTACCTCAGGAGGATGTGTAGATGTTTATTTACACTTTGTAAGTGTCTGCTCTTGTGGTTTGTTTGTTGTAAGGCTGATGCTAATCCTGAAGGTATAGTTCACTGATTGCTGGTTAATTGTGTGCCATTAATAAATCAATAAGCCATTTCAGTCGTGATCTGATTTAAAGCATATGAAACAACTTTCCCTCAGACAAGCCCCATCTTTAAAATATCAAGATGATTGTTTGTACATGGGGGTATAGTTGATGTTATTTTTTTTTTTAATCATTTAGAGCAAGGACTGGAAGGACTCCTAAAGGAAATCCTGCCTTTCAGTTCTGCTATTGTTAAACACCTGGTCTCCTGCCTGGATATCAAACAGGTCTCCAAGCAGCTCTTTCCTGCAGAGCCCTCACTCCTCCTGGGTAGGGCCATGTGCTTCCCTAGAATACCTGATGCCTCTCACACACGGGCCTGCTCTGACCTGTCACTGGTTCACTTTTTTTTAATTATTTTTTTCCCCTGTTGCTGGATTCCCATACATTTCAACATGGTTAAAAAAAGAAAATCACCAAAGTCCAAACTAAACAAACTGCTGAACAAATAGTCAGCTAAGCAACGAACAAATATTCACACTTGGATCATATCTCATTTTTGCCCGACTGGTTTCACATGATGATAGACAACCTGTGATTACTTGATTTACTAAGAAAAAGCTAGAGAAAAAAAGAGAAGAATAATTTTACAGGAAAGAATTTCCAATCAGAATACCTGACCAGCAGACACCCAAGGCAAGACTGTTAGCAGTTTTAATTACACTGTGCCTATATATAGTCTTGTTACAGAGGTAATTAAGCTCTTCACCCACAGTCTCCAGGAAATCTTATCCTTGGCTTTAAGGGTGCCCTAAGGAAGTTAAGAAACATTTCACTGATAAAAACAGTGGTAAAAAGAACTTAAGTGGCAGTGTTTAGGCAAAAAATCTGTGGCACAGAAGGGGCTTTAATCGCATTCTTCTGAATTCTCCAGCAGTGCCTGGAACACGGAACAGCTCTTCCTTCAGGAGAGGAGAGCTCTGAACGGGAAAGCTAAGGCCTCCGGGACTGAGCCAGTGCTCCGGTGCGGGAACTTGTGCTTTCCAGTGTCAGCTGTAGCCACAGGCACCGCTCGGTCTCCAGGGCTGGCTGCTGGTTGTGCTTTAACCATCTCACAGCAGACGTGAGCTGCAGCTACAAAGCAGCCCGCGGGAGGATGGGAGCAACCTTGCTGCTTCATCCTTCCAACTCCTGGCTGCGGGAGAGGAGCAAGCACAGGGACAGAAAGAGTCAGGGGAAGTAGGAGGGAGCACGAAGAAATATAAACCTTGGGAGCTTCTAATGGGCTAGAGGAGGGAAGAAGGCGGGAAAATAGCAGGAAAAAAATAAGCAACCAACAAACAGAGAAGAGAAACAATATAAAAGAAAAATAATATTAGAAATAAAAAAGGAAGCAAAGGAAGCAATAGTCTAAAAAACAGGCACTAAGGTAGAGGGGTTTAATCTTACTCCCTTTTCTGTGTGGCACACCACTTTAAATTACAGCTCCTATTAATACAAACTGCAAATACATATTTCAGATACCTGTATATAATCTTTCTATTTATCCCATTTCAGCATCTTTACTGATTAATGAATCCTTATTTCAAGGAATGCTGGAGGGAAATAAGAGATCTTAATTTATGTTAGGGAAAAAAAAATGACTCCAAAAGCGTAGCTCAAATTTTCAGCAAATGCCACCAAGGAGTTCGATTTCAGAATATCTGATTTGCAGGACATTAAAGCAGCTTGATTTTCTAAGAATGCTTCCCACACATTCTCTAAAAACCAGACAATTATAAAGCGTAAAGTTGGCATCCAAAATCTGAGACATGCAAAGTTCGCAATCACGGCTACAAATCCCAAATCACCAAAGGTCATTTTTCTCTATACGATGTCCCATCGTATATCCTCCTCCCACATACACACTCCCTGCTGAGTCACCCGGCTTTGCCATAAGCAGTTTTCAATGATGAGAGCAAGTTCATTTTAAGAATGGTTTTAGCTTCCTTCTCCAATATGCATGTTGGCAACGATTAATCTAATGATTGTCTTCTGGCAGTACCAAATGCGGACGGACAGCTATGAATGCTTGATGTTTAATTATGTTTCCAGAGGTATAAATGTGCTGAGATGCTTAGGGAATAAGGATGTATTTTAGTAATTACAAACTCAGTAAAATAAACACATTATTTCGTTAGATAGAATGGGGATTAATCTCCACACTTTCTTATATTAATTCTTTCTTTCTTTCTTTTATATTACATCTGAATTGAAACCACCACTCAATCAGGACTACAGAAGAGGAAATGGTGACCTTCCTCAAGGTCACTAGCTACATCTCTTTAACCTCCTTTTTTTGGGGGGAGGGGAGGGAGGAGACAAAAATGAAGTTGAAATAAAGAAGAAAAATAAACACAATTTAAAGAGAAACATACAACCACTACAGATGTGCACAGCCCTAACTGTCTGCCAAAGTTGGTACTGGTCCTGGGAAATTATTTCCTCCCTGTCTTCCTACAGGTAAAAGCCTGTGAACATCCATGATTTCTACCATTTGAAGTTTCAAAAACATAAGAAAGGAAACACTGTTCTCAAAATAGAACTGTGGATGTCCATGCACGTTCGAGTTCTACACCTGCTATCCCCTAAACTGCTCTTTCACTCAAGAAGCACAACAGTTTTGCTCTCTCTTGATTTGTGGTTTTACCACTTTTTTTTTAACCTTTTTATTGAATTTGAATTGATTTGAATTGAGCTTATGGCTTGTGATGATCTGCAGGTAGCACCTTTGTTAATGCATTTTTGCATGAACATAACCAGCTAAAATTCTTTTCAGCTTCAGTGGCAAGATTCTGCAGAAATGCAGAAAAAAAAACAGCAAAAAATCATATTTTCTTAGAATAATGGTGGTGGAGCACCTTCTCAGTTTCTTGATCACCAGAAAGCTCTTTAATGTAGCCAGACTGGATTCTCCCTGAATTCATTACATACAGATTTTGCCATCTGGAATAATACTCAACTTACTTTAACGGTTGTAACTAAAAAGTCATCTTGCTGATGGTATTTCTTATGGCCCCATCAAAGGAGTACTTTTTATTATTACTGACTGACTAAATACCCATCAAATGGGTAGTTTTGTTCACACATTTCTTTTCTCTGGAGGAGTTTCCATATGGTAGCAATAAACACTCAGATATCTTTCCAAAGGGTATGGACTTGTGGCATCAAAAATTACTTCCATTTTGTCCTCTTCCTTATTCAGCTATTAAAACAGACAGTACTTCATTTTGTTCTAAAGCTTCCCAAGTATAGTGATGACACAGGCTTTGTGCATACTCTTCTTCTACCTTATCTCACTGACACCTCCCTGAAATTCTTTCCTCAAAGTTAAGCAGTTGCTACAAAGAAATGTGGTTGTGATGTTCCAATAGGAAAATACATCTAAATGGACGGATGCAGTCATGTTCTTTAGACTGCCTGGTCTTCCCCAACTCGGGTTTGCAAAAGCTCTCCATAGCATAAACATCCAAGGCCAAGTCTTTGCTGAGTTTCTGAGCATTCATCATCCTTGACACACCGTGACTTCTTTTTTCCCCCCGACGTCCTGGAGAATGTAGCAGTAATTTGCTACAGTTCTTGCTGCTGTGATCTGTGTCTTTGCATCCACAGGAATGAATTACTATAATAATACACTATACTTGCAATATTACCTTTGAGCAAGACAAAAGCTATTCAATTGCCTTTTAGTGACTGCAGGGGATTTTGGCTGTTGCAGTCCTGATCAGTGGGTGAAGTCCCCAGATCTCTTAGCAAGTCTGAGCTTTACTATCTTCCAAATTCGTTATGAAGATTCAGATTGACTCATATTTTAGGCTTGCTTCCTTATTTCTCTCATGATGCAGTTTTCAGCTAATTACCTTACAACTAGCCTCTCAGAGATTGCTACCTTACTACTAAAGACACATTATTGTTCAACTGTAGCCCTCCAAAGAGAGTCTTAAAATTTTGTTGCGGCAGCAATGCATTCTTGCACTTTTTTTTTTTCCCCTCCGGTGTGAACAGAACAGCTGCCTTTGACAATGGAAGCCAGTATGATCATTTAAGCCTAATATAAGAAACATATAATCGCTCTCCATCAGCTATATCAGATGTCTCTCTATCTGTGCAGAGATCTCTGTCTCCAACAAGTTTCAATATATATCGGGTTTCAATCTAAATAACACACTCCTAAATGCACTCCACTCCTAAAATGATGCGAGGAATCAGGCAATAACCACCTTACTCCTCAATTCTTATTGCAGCCTTGCTCTTCTGCAGTTATTGCAAGTGAAGATGCATTGTGTGGGTAGAGAACTACATGTAAGCCTGAGAATACACCTGTCCTTATTCTGATTCAGTAACTGTGAAATATTTTAATTTATATCACAAAGGTAGTCAAAAGGGACGGGAAAGGTCTTATACGAAAATACAAATTCTCAGCTGATGAGTTTTCTGAATCTTCCAGCATAAGCAAGCCATATGGTTTGTGTTATGGGAATCTCTCTCTTGGCATAATTATCCAGTAATTTACAATGCAATTCAATAGACAGTAGGCACAGTGCTTTGTTTATTAAGTGCGACCTTTAGAATCATGTCAGCAACATTAATACATAACATTCTAATAAGCAATTTTATTTGTAGCAGAATATTCACTAGGGAATTGTAGTGATACCAATATTTAAAAAGAAGAGAAAATCTTTTTCAACTGTAAAATGAATAAATTATAGCTGAACTCCCAGCCAATAGAAACAGGATTCTTTTTATAGCAGTACAGGCCATTTTTTTTGACTTCCAACACAAAAGCCTAAATACTAATTTAGCAGTAACGGAAAAAAAAAAAAAAAAATCCTATCTCTCCTAGTCTCTGCTCTCCTTCTAGCAAAATATTAAAACATTTAGCTGAAGGGTTTTTTCCAGGTTTTCCACACGAGCAAGTTAATAAGTAGACTTAGACCCTCAAGTACATTATAGGAGTCACTCTGCAACATATAGTATGTAGGCATATTGTGTTCACAAAGAATATTATTCACTTCCCAGGCACATACATATTTTACTGTTAATACTAAATATAGTTTAGTTTACGGAGACTAGGAAGTCACTTTCAGACCTCAAGTAATAGAATAGTTACCATAGGTTATAAATCTCATTCACATCCAGAAGAAAAACACCTCTTAAGTGGATTTGCTTCCTACCTCTTCTTTCCCCGCTTTCTCTCACTCATTTGCCTTATTTGTATATTTAAAGAGAAACTCGTTCTGACCTTGCTTACATCTATGAGACTTGATCAGCAGCAGGCAAAGCAAACTATGGTTACAAAGATCTATCTAAGGCTTACAGTTATATCATCAACCTTAATAATGGCAACTTCATGGTTATTTTTGCATTCTTTGAAGGAAAGAAGTATCAAAAAACAAGAAAAACTTTCTGAAGCAAATATATGCACCAATGCAAAAGTAATCACGCTTGACCTCTGTAATAAAGGGATAATAAATCACCAGATTCTTAAGAACTTCTTTAAGAATAAATGGCATTTATATCCACGCTAGCTCGGGCCTCTTGAACAAATATGATCACATTGCTAAGTCTTTTAAGTGACTATCTATATGCAATGCTGACCTGTGAGCCATCAACCTACAACTCATTTCTCCAGATCTTGCAAATTGGACTTGAAAAGCTTTGCAAAGGTTAAAGAGTGCAATATTATTACTATACCGTAGTGTTAAGGTCAGATCTGCAGCTGCACTGAAAAAATGTAAAGATACAGGAGAAGCTGCTAAACTAATATATAAAGTTGAGAGGTATTTGTGTATCTCACACTAACTCCCAAAACATACTTGAAAACTAGGATAATGCTGGCTGGCAGGGACCAAAACAGGGCCATGCAGGTCATTTTAAAACATGGGTGATTTAAATCTAATGCCCAGGAATATGATTTTATATCCTGGCATAAATATCCAAGAGGCCTTCCAGCATAACTCTGTCCCTCATTTCATTCCCTTTTATTCATCAGAAGACTAATTGAATAGAACCATGGAGACCCAAAGATACAGACTGTCCTCAGTCTGTGCTGTATGCCCATCTTGAGCTGTAAAGGCAGCATGAATGACAGTACCTTAATATTTGTTTGCCTGCCACTCAGCTAAAGGAAAATATATTATTTCTCCCCAAATCATGACATTTTTTCTTATCCATAGTATCCATTCTCCACTTAAAGCCACCATCAAAGTGCTAGCAGACAGATGCACTATCTGCCTGACTCCCAAAGCTAAAACGAACAGTCTCTGATTCCTTATAATAACCTTCAAGTTATTATATATTTTTGTGCCTTTACCTAGGCATAAAAATGTGAAAATTAGAGCCCTGTTAATCCCTACACAATGATTGCAGTAAAACTGTGTCTTATCCCTCTTATCCCCTCCTGCGACTTCTCCAGATAACTGCATTGAATTTCATCAGTTCCCATGTTGATTTGGTGAAAGGCAGACATTTCGTTCATCAGGAGCTAGCGTTACCTGCCCTCCCACTGCAACCCATGCACATTTTTCCTGAGCACGTGTGTCCTGTCCAGAGTGCTAGACTGGAGCCTCCAGGCCTCACTGTGGCCAATCACACTGCTACCACTGAACTCACCTATTGGGGTACAAAACTAAGCAGTGAAATACAGGACTATGTCATCCAAAGAGGTGCACATCATCTGCTGCATCCAGTAGCTGCAATTTAAAACTTGAAAAGATTGATTGAAATGATTGAACACAGAAATTGGTTTTCCCTAGTATCTTTCTATCAAAATCTTTATGTAGCTTTGGCCTAAGAAGATCAAGACATTCAGGAAAAGGCCAGAAGACATACTTTTTGAATGCTTTCTTTTCAGCAATTTTTACCAGTTAAAGACAGAGGAGAAGTATTTATAAAATATTTATAAGAAAACTCTCTTATTCTCCTTCTTCCTATGTATGGCATGCTCTCTGAAAGCATCACTTCCTCTTAAATGTAAAACCTACCTCATCTCAGCATAAAAATACAAATAAGCTGTTGGAAAGCAGGACTTTGAAAGCACTCAGCATAAGTTTTCCTGTTTCTATGAAAGATAAATGAAATTAATTACCCAAACCATAAGAGGCCATGATACGCATGAAGCTTGTGGGCCCACAGAGATGAGTACAGCAGAATCTTTAAAAGTTTCTCCATCACCACATATCTCAGAGTCCTCCCCTTTAACATCTTCGTAAGGAAGTGGAAATCCAGTATAATATCTGCCAGCCACTTATAGAGAGAGAAATAAAATAGTATTTTCCTGCTGTAGAGTTTCAAAAGCCCCACAGCCTGTTTTATTCTCAGGAAATGTTTGAGCAATCTACCATAAGGAAAGAGCAACTATGTGGAGCCCAAAACAGACTGAAAAGGATTTAGGAACTGTTCATCTCTTGCAGAAAAAAAATGAAAAAAAAAAAAAAAAAGGATGTTAACCCAGGGGACATTTTCTTGGTCGTGGGGCTTATGACAAATTCTTGGTTTTTTTCTTGGTCAAGATTTTATCGTGGGGCTTATGACAAATTCTTGGTTGACACCAACACTAAAACCTTTTGGAAATTCTTGAGGAGGTCAACAAATTTCCCCATTCAATGTATTATACATTCTGCTTTACAATACTTTACCTGTTGTTTCAAATAACTTCTGTTTTTATGTGCTCCTGAGGAATGCATTTCTCTAATTAAGAGCTGTCTATACCAGTCTTGAAAAAGTGCCATTTCCATTTAGCAAAACACCTCTATGACAGTTACTCATCTACCTTTGCTAAGATTTCTGTCCATGAAACAAACATTTTTATGGTTGCGACAAATGCACACTAGCACTGAAGTGTGTCACGACAGATCCTGGAAAGTTTTCTGTGTCCTTTGCTTCATTCAGTTTCATTTCATAATAGCCTTTAAATAAAATCCATCATTTCATAGCATTTTTTATGGGGGTGACTGAAGTTATGAGAAGTTGACTACTTGATTTAGCAAGGGAGATTCACTTCTCTTTGTGTTTATGAATGCAGATGGCATGTTTTGAAATTGATAGTTTATCAACTACAGCGTGCTTTAAAAAGTAATTTTGATGTCAATTGTTCCTACAGATAATACCTGAAAAAATAAATACTAAATAAATACTAAATAACAAATGGGAGGAGAGTGGGAAGCATAAATCCGGTTGGTACTTCATGACAGGAACCTGCACAACACACATATGCACAAATCCCTTTAGAATCATTCTATCAGCTCCAATTTCAGAGTGAATGTAAATGAAAATCACAGATCTGCAGACACTTTAATGTGCAGGGAATTTTATATATTTTACTTTACACCAACCTCAACTATGGCTCATCAAAGTAAAGTCTTCTCCTAATTATGTTCCATGTTATCATGACATTCTAACCCTGTAAGACTACATTGTCATGTCATGACCACATGCTCAACAGACTTCACCAAAGTTGCATATAATGAGTGGTACATGAATACAGCAAGCAGAAAAATACTCAAGTCATTTAGAAATCTTCCAATCAGCTCACAGAGAGGAGGAGAAGGAAAGTAAATTAATGCATCATTTGATTACTTCCTAGGAAGAGTTCTATTGATTTAAAAATTCATAATAGAGATCACTGAGAATAGTCATAGAAAAGGACAAAGTTGAACTCAAAGTCCATTCAGTACAGCTAAGGAAAGTCTACTTCCTTCCAGGGTAAGAACTGTTTAAGGTTGGAAGGGACCTCTAGAGCTCATCTAGTCCAACCCCCCTGCACATGCAGGGTCACCTAGAGCCCGTGGCACAGGACTGCGTCCAAGTGGGTTTGGAAGATCTCCAGAGAAGGAGACTCCACAACCTCTCTGGGCAGCCTGTTCCAGGGCTCTGTCACCCTCACAGGAAAGAAGTTCTTCCTCACATGGAGATCGAACTTCCTGTGTTTCAACTTACACCTGTTACCCTTCATCCTGTCACTGGCCACCATGGAGAAGAGCCTGACCCCATCCTCCCTACATTTACCCCTCAGGTACTTGAATATGTTGATCAAATCTCCTTGCAGTCTTGTCTTCTCCAGACTAATCAGGCCTCCGCAGGTGCAGGACCTTGCACTTGGTCTTGTTGAATTGCATGAGGTTTTTCACCGCCCGGTTGTCCAGTCTGTCCAGGACCCTCTGGATGGCAGCGCAGCCCTCTGGGGTATCGGCTACTCCTCCCAGTTTGGTATCATCAGCAAACTTGCTGAGGGAGCACTCTGTGCCTTCATCCAGGCCATTGATGAATAAATTGAACAGGACTGGACCAAGGACTGCCCCCTGGGGGACCCCGCCAGCTACAGGCCTCCAACTAGACTCGGCACCGCTGATCACCACCCTCTGACTCTGCCCTCCAGCCAGTTCCTAATCCACCTCGCTGTCCACTCATTCATCCCACACTTTCGGAGCTTGCCCAGGAGGATGTTGTGAGGGACGGTGTCAAAAGCCTCGGTGAAGTCGAGCTCTCCCCTCATCTATCCAGCCGGTCATTCCATCATAGAAGTCTATCAGGTTAGTCAGGCAAGATTTCCCCTTGGTGAATCCATGCTGACTACTCTTGAGCCCCTTCTTGTCCTCCATGTGCCTGGAGACAACGGCCAGTATGAGTCGTTCCATCACTTTTCCGGGGACGGAGGTGAGGCTGACTGGCCTGTAGTTGCCTGGGGCCTCCTTCTTGCCTTTTTTAAAGACTGGCGTGACCTTGGCCTTCTTCCAGTCTTCCGGCACCTCCCCTGTTCTCCAGGATCTTTCAAAGATGATGGAGAGCGGCTTAGCTATGGCATCTGCCAGCTCCCGCAGCACTCTGGGGTGCATCCCATCAGGGCCCATGGATTTGTGGGTATCGAGCTTCCTTATGTGCTCTCTGACCCAAAATGACCTCATTTCATCAGTCTCTAGATTTTCTTCTTACTTGTCATTTTTAAATGCATACAGAAATCACTCTAGTTAATTAAACTTAAAATATTATAAAGGCTGGTAGATTTTAAGGAACAAGGCAAGATAAGCTGCTGTTCACAAGCAGACACTTACCTCATCACTTTGTTTCTGAAGACAAACAGCTGGAAGGCTGACTCATAGTCGGTCACGGATTTGCATTAAATGCACGGGCTGATTTTCGGTGCGATTTTTTTCATAACAATCAAGGAGAGTGTGTGGCCTTGGCTGCACTGATCTTCATGTGGGAAGGGAGATTAGTAAAGATATGACATTAGAATCAGGGCCTGGGTCTAGTGAAAGAGCTGTAGTATATGTGCAGATAAAACAGAAATCCCTGGTTAAAATAAAGAGATTATAATACACATTCATCTTTCAGGAAGGTGAAAGGTAACAAGAAAACACCAGCAATTCTTGCTCAGCATTAATCAAATGAGAACAACAGAGAGGTATATATGATGTCTGGGTAATAATCGTTGTACTTCTCCAGCTGTATTTTAAAACAATAACAACATAAACAATGCTTATCACTCTCCCACAGTTCAGCCTACTTATATACCATACTCTTTACATATGAACTCCTTGCCTACACTGCTCACTGAGCTGGTCAGACCCTTTGCAGGCAGAAATCATTTCTTATTCCAGGCCTGTACAGTGCCTAGTACAGTCAGGTCCTGATCTTGGTTGGTGTCTTGGGCAGCGCTGTAGTACAAATGAGTAAAAATTACCAATGTCACCTAGGAAGTTGTTAATAATTGTCATCAATCACTGACCTGCTTAGATGTGATGGATATACTGAGCTCTTTTCATTCAGGCTGCATGAAAAAGCAATGAAAATGCATTACATGTGGGAAGAGCTGAAACAACGGCAACCACTGCCTGAAGCCCAGGTCAGCAAGGAGAAGTTAAGTCAAGCTGGCCAGAAATTCCCTCAACCAAGAGGCTGCAGTGTCACTGCGTTCGAGGCAGTGGCCATGCAGACCGGTGAAGAAAGAAATAAGAAAAGTAGTAGAAAACAAGAGCATCTGTGAGGAAGTCAACTAACAGAGTCTTTTTGGCATGTTATTTCTCTTGCAGCAGGATCAGATAGCTATGAAAGGAAACTTTCCTGCCTACTTCTTTCTACTAAATACAGGAAAACCAGAGCATGAGTACCTTCTTTATGGAGTAACACCTGACTCACAGCAGCTGCTCCACCACCCAGTGAGAACAGTCCTGCTAACTGCTCAAGCAAGAGATACGATACTCAGCAAAGCAATTTGTCAAGATCCCGTTCTTGTGTGAAAGGAGGAAAGAAATGGTGCGCAAATTTGAGCAAAAACAGCTGAACCAATTTGCCTCCTTGAAGACAGAAAGCTGTGTAAACTCTACATTCCCTGTAGTAAGGATAAAGCAGGACATTTCAGAAAGCCTTAGTGCCACATATTCTCCTGCAATGACATTTGGTGAAGCACAGATAGGGGGAGGCATGACTGGACACTGTGAATATCAGGCCATGCAGCGTTACAGTCTTGGGCAGAGCCAATGCAGCTGTGCCGGGCAGCGCGGATGTGCTCTCCCTCCATGCATTTCCTCCCTCCGTCACAGCCAAATATGGAGATCGAGGTTCAAAAAGTTTCAGATAAGCGAAGCAGAGGCTAAACTAAGTGACAAGGGGGGATTTATGGAACATCGATTTGCTAAGCACAAAAAGGTTTTAAAAAATACAGCCTGAAGGAAAAAGTATAAGGAGGTCAACATAACCATTTCAACCCAAACCCAGGAAGGCCAGCGAGAGCCTCTCACTGGTATTAGTGGGCTTTTCATGTAGCTGTGCAAGGGCTGAGTTCAACCGCACAGTTCAGCACACACCTAGGCACTGAGCCAGCAAAAAGTTTTGTTCCCTCTATGGGAGCAGTTGCTTGTGTGCTGTTAAGCATCTGCTTAAAAACACTGCTGAGTTTTACCCCAAAAGTTCAATCCTAGAATAACTGAAGGGGATAGGCCCTTTGACAACTAATTAATAATTGAGGGCTGTGTTTGCAACTGAAAGCCAATCATCTTTTTAAAAAATCACATTAATCTTCAGAAAAAAATATGTAAGAGCAATTCTAAGGACATGCTGAGTTTACTTGCTGATTATTTGCTTATGGGGAAGTCAATTTGTTAGTGGTATGTTATTAGGAAATGTCTTTCCTTATTTGTTGACGATGCCTGTTTCAAAAGGATTGAGTTTATCTCACTCTTGTCAGCTCAAAGAAGTGTGATTTTTAGATATGAAGAACCAGATGTCATTAGTCTAGCTGTGTGTTATTTACTCATACAGTTAGCGATACAACAAATATGGAGTGATGGAATTTTTCCTGCACCTACTTTCTAGAGATGCACATGTAGCTGTAGACCACAATAGACAAGAAAGTTAATAAGAAACCAAAGAAATCCCAAATCCTTTCTGAGCTATTTGTAAAAAGTATTGAAATGGGGGTTGTGACAGCAACTAAACTCACCGATATTTCAGCAGGGGAAAAAAAAAATGCTTAAAGTTGATTTAATATCAAATTTGATTCAGCATTGAGAACATGAACATTTTCTAAGTACAGAGGCCACGGACAAAGCAATCAAGTAAAATCCCAGAATGCTACTAGAGTGAATTAAGTTTAACTTAGAAGTCCTAAACCAGTGGACAAAAATGAATCAGACCTATTATCACATTTTTTCTAAAAGGCCAAAAGGTCAGATATCAGGAAATTGGATAAATAAATAGAGGTGAATACAAGTAAAGAGAGATAGGCAAAAACTAAGGTCTTTTTTCAATAAAAATGATAATGAGCAGCATCTTATATAAGACTGAGAATAATAAATAAAAAGGTAATCTGACAATGCCTTTCTGTAGTTATTGAATAAAGGACTGGGGCAAAACTTTCCCCAAAAGTCTCAGAAGAACTAGCAGCTATGATCGGAAATATTTGAAACAAAGGGAAGAAAATGTTACAAAACCAAGCAAGTCTGGAAATCTAGTTCACATGTTCAAGGCACACAAGTGGAGGGAGACACTGAAGTTCCACAGATGTATCACTGACGACATATGAAATGACTTGAGTTAGAAAAACATATCTACTTCTATCAAAAGCTCATGCTGGCATTAAGGGCAAATTAAAGTTAAAAGAATAGAGATTGTTAGTAGAGATGATTCATAGAATCAGAGAGTCACAGTTGGGGTTGGAAGGGACCTCAGGAAATTTTCTAGTACTATTCCTCTGCTAAAGGAGCATCAGCTACAGCAGGTTCCTCAAGACTGTGTCCAACTGGATTTTAAACATTTTCACACAGTCTCTGGATATCCTAGTCCAGTGTTTCATCTCCCTCACAGTAAAATTAAAGCAATAAAAACAACAACAACAAAAACATTTAAGTGGAATTTCTTGTATTTCAATTTGTGCCCATTGCCTTTTATCCTGTCAGTGGATACTCCCCCAACGAGTCTGCTTCCTCCTCCTTACTCTCCTCCATCAAGTATTCCTACATATTGATAAGATCACCTTGGGTCTTCTCCTCCTGAGGCAACCATCCAGGAATCTCAGCCCCTCCCAGTGTGACACATGCTCTGTCCTTTAATTGTCTCTGTAACCCTCCTCTGGACTCATTCCAGAACATCCATGGCTCTCTTGTACTGAGGTCCCAGTCCTGGACACAGTGCTCCAGCTGTGGCCTTACCACTGCTGAGCAGAGAGAACAGATACCCTCCTTCACCTGCTGGCTACAACCTTCACACAACCCAGTACGCTGTTGGTGCTTGCTCATAGGGAGCACTGCTGGCTCAAGCTCAGCTTGTTGCTCACCAGGACCTTCTCTGCAAACCTGCCATCTTGGGCAGCTCCACGGCCGTGCTGGTGCAAGGGATCACTCCTACTCAAGCGCAGGACTCAGCACATCCTTCAAAGTCCTCAGAAAAGCTTCTAACGGGTTTATCTGACAGACATAACGAAGGCAACTAGAGAACTGCACGGAGCAGTGGATCAGTGTTAATTGTTTCTCATATGTTTAGATAGTAGGGATCCACATTTAATCTAATCCTACTGAGATTTACATACATGCCCTACACGTGTTAAGGTACCTCATGGATGTCAGCATAGTCAGGGAGATATTCAAACAATTCTAAAATTAGCATTGTTCCTGGTCTACAATATCCTGAACAAACTGGTGATAGAAGATCTGGGATATAGATCTTTTTTTTAATTTTGCTTTGTCAATTTTCTCAAAAGCTGAAGAGAATTTTCAAATATGAAAAAGTAAACTTCTTTTTGGACTCAAATCTGTCTTAAATTAGCAGGGTCATTTAGAATGACAGAAAATTACCTTTAGCAAGTGAGATATGGTATAATGGCAAATTACAAATACAATGGTAACACAAGACTCCCCTCTCCCTCTAGACCTTTTTGCAGAAGCTGTGCGTCTCAAATATTTTTTGTTTCTATAGCTAGATTCCTATGCCTTTTTTCTTTTAATTTAAAATGGAATTATTTTATATAGTGCAGTCCACGATACAGACTAGCATTTTGGGATATTAGCCATTGGATTTAGAGTAGGAAAAATAAATACAAAAGACTGCAATATTCCATTTGACAAATCTGTTTTGTTATGTGTTCACTCATTTTCCTTTTTAAGAAAAAAAAAACATAAGAATTTGAGAAGGTGGAGCTAGTTTTTATCTCTGACAACCAAATAATCAGGGGGTTTAAAAGTCTGTCTGTTGCTCTAAACCTGTTTTCAAAGTGGTTTTATTATACTACAGTTCTTATGCGATTATACAGCTATGGAGTCTACAAATAATATTAGCTGGCTGACAAAATAAGACATCCAGACCTAAGCGATTCTGTTAGCTCAGAAACCAGTAATTCTGGAAGGAACTATTTCTAAAGTAGGAATTTGTATGAATTAATTGACAAAGAAACCCAGCAACAGCAAACACTTAGAGGAACTAGAGAGCTTGTATGAAATAGATTGCTATCTTATTTCTCACATTTCTCCATCTCCTTAAGCCGAAGTTACACCAATTTAAAGCTAGAGATATTTAGGTAGAGCTGTGCAAGGAATTTGTAATTTTTAAAAATTAACATTCTAAAGCTTCCTGAAAACTTCTGTTTGTACTATTTCACTACAGGAATAAAAAAAAAAGTGAGATTGTTTCGGTATTTTAAGGAAAACACAACAACCAAAATGCTTAAGAATCTTAGGTTTTGAGGACTATGAGTAAAGTCCTCAGATTTCTCAGCAAGCACCAATCACATGCAGTAGCTGTTCAATGCACTTTCTGCTTTGTCTAAAACTTACTTCCAGGAGTAATTTTCTTATAGCCAAATGATTACTGGGAGAAATGTAAATATAGTATTTTGTGGATAAAGAAGGAAGCAGCAATATTAGAGATCCAAGATTTATGCATCTGACAACTTCTACCTAAATGGTTTCTAATCAAAAAGGCATACACCTGGGATCTCACTACTTTTTCAAAACAAACATGTGCAAAGGTGATGAATTAAGGTTATGCAGGCGATCGTAATTCTGGCACTACCTCATTTCTACAGGTTTGATTTTGCAACTTGAACATTCTTTTAGTGTAAGATTCTTGTATGCAGTACAGTGTTTTAGTATGAGAGCCAAAAACAGGAGCATGAATAATGCAAAACCCTAGCACACCACAAACTTAAAGCTAGCAAGCATGCAAGGGCTTATTGGGTTGGGGATTCATTTGTTTGTAGTAATTTGGGTATCAGTGTCAGAAGGTGTCACATTGCTCTGTTCTGTAATTTGTACTGAAAATTCATCTCTCAGAGACAGCGCTTTCAGGACAACATGAAAGGCCTCCAAGAGCACAAGAAGCAACTGGATCAACAGAAGTCACACTCACAAGCCTATAGAGGAGATACAGTTGCATACTAAGTCAGGAGAAGACTAGAAAGGACAAAGAAGGATGAAAAGACTGTTTCCTAGTGGTTAGGGGAAAAGATAAGGAAACAGGAGTCCAGAGGCAAAATCCACTCCTGTAATAACAGCAAGGGTTACATGAGAAGCCAAATTTATTCAGATGATTTTATTCTGGATACAACATCTTCAAATGTTCCAATCTATAAGGTGCAGCAGGCACTTCAACCTTGCAGAATTCAGAAGGTGAGAATCGTATCTTATAAAATACAGACTTAGAATCTATCCAATTTCCAGTTTAAATCACAGTGTCTTTATTTTCTACCCCCATCAGATTACCCATCCAAGTACAAAGACGCTTAACTTTTTTCAGAGCAGATTTTAAACCTATGCTAGATGAGGGATTTAAGACAACCCTAAAACCTTACGTTACTGTAATGATTTCAGAAGAGTTAACCACTTCTTTAGTGCAATTATAAAACAATACATTCTCCTTTACATTTCATTCCTTTTGAGTTTATGAGATGATTTATGCTGTTCCATGTCAGCATAGGATAGTTGTGTTAACTGTGGTATAACAGAGATCCATTTGGCTTGGGCAAACGGAGCGCAAGACCAGTTCCTAGGAAGAAAAGGAGTCAGGAGAAGGTGGCCTCCTAAAAGGTCCCTTGGTAATCAGACATGGAAGTTTATGGGAAAGCTGGCATGTTCTTACTGGACAAAGCAGGTGTTTGAACTTAACGACTCAAGTGATCTGGCTCCATGAAGTCAAGCAAAGACTTGGCCACAGCTACCATACACAGTTTTGAAATAACTTATGCTCCTGTCTACAATATAAATAGACCTTAAATCACCTTAACAGTTATTATTTTTAAAGCCTAGGAAATGAAATGCAAAAGCCACTCAAGGCAAATCTTAAGTATGCTAGTTTACTTCCTAGTTTACTTAAATATTTAAGCATATGCACCGGCATTTACATTAAAGTTGTTCTATTTATGTGCCACTTGCTGGATGAGTGCCGTAAGTCAACAAGAGTCAGAAAATGCAAGAGTTTGCATGCCAGCAGTGACATGATTTTGGCACCCATAAGACTTCCTATTTCTGTGGGTTTTTTATTAAATAAGTTGCTTAATATAAAATATAAAATATAAAAGGGAGCTTAGTGAACCCTATTTTCTTCTCAAATTAATATAAACCAGTCACCTTCACTAACGTTTTCTATGAAGGTATGTAAATATTTCTTTTTATATATTTCCTTTATATGTATTTCCATTTTAGGAATTTCAACATTTGCTTTGTTACACACTGGCAAAAACAGCACTTAGTTGTCTTAAATAATAGCACACTTAGCATTCCTTGAGATCCTCTGGCTCTCTGCCTGTAATGAAACTACACTCTCCATTTAATTAGCATTGGATGAGCACCATGCACAACACACTTTTATCCTGAAGAATACCAACATGCTCTGTAAAGTAACTGATCTACAAATCAACAGAAGTATTCTTATGTGGCTTGAAATGCAACCGGTCTTTAACTGTATACAAATACTACTCTACAGTTTGGAATAAGCAGTGAAAAAATGTACCCTTCCTAATAACTAAAGATGCAGTGGAAAAAGTAGGTAATGTATCATTAACAGATCTGGAATCCAGAAAAGACAGAGAGGCTGATCTCACTACTTTTATGATGCACTCCAAAGAATACAGAGAGAACTGAGGAGATCTTAGTTTTATGTCTTATTCAAAAGAGAGCAACTTTAGGAGCACACAGAGGCCAATTTCAGTTATGGTTAGTGCTATTTTTATAAGTCCAAATACAAAATTTCATTCTCCAACCTGTGTCATAAAAACAAAAAGCAGACATTTATAAAAGAAAACATTTATAAACACGGATATAGTTCTTAAGAATATTGAAGACAAGCATTAAAATTTCCTGTAAAGTTTTAGATTACTCACTGACCACCAATCATACTTTCTTATCTAGTATACTGTCTAAATTTTCCTTCAAAACTGAAAAAAATACAATAAAATAAAAAGTTCTAAAGTTCTTGACTAGAATGAGGCATCTTCTGCTTAGCCAGGCTCTGCTTATATTACAGTGCATTAATACATTCTGATCATACTGCCAGAAAATCTACAGGAAAGTCATACAGATTCTATGAAGGAAAAAGAAACGAAGTTCTAAAGTAACATGATAAAGTGCCACAGGAATCTTTTGAAAATGTTATGGCATTTGCTATCTTTTCTACAGCATTTCTATAGCTTTTTTTTTAAATCAATCATCTTTACACTTCTGCCAGCAGATTGTATAGGATGATGGAAAAGTTCTAAAGAAATCTCATTATCAACTTCTCAATTATGTAGGGATAAAGTCTAAAGCAAAAGAAGAATATTTTAATATTTGGATCAATAGCCTAAAAGGGAAGACCAATACCATTAATGAGAGATATTCTGGCCAATAAAAAGATGACAAAAACACAGGCATGTTCACAAGTTGTACACAGTTGTATTTGCAAAGCACGGCCAAGCAGTAGCTTAAGTTCAAGAATTTGTAGCCCCCCAAGCGCATCATCTTCTAAGAGAAGTAAGAAATTTCTCATTTCCAAAAGGAAAAGTTCCAGCAATGAGAACTGTGGAAAAGCCTTGTGCAGTCCTAGAAGAGCTTCATGAAGTCAAGACTAAAGCATTAGAGATGATAAATATTTCTTACTACTGCCTACAAGCTAAATACAATACATACTGCTTATTTGCACAAATAATTCATTCTTCCAACAGTCCTATTACATAGGACTATAGAACTATCTTTCTTTCGCATAAGGAAGAAGTCAAGTAGAATGGTTAACTGAAGATTTTCCTGTAGGCACAAAAATAGCTGTAGGATTAGAACGCCAAAAGTATATAGCTTGGAGTCACCAAACTGTATCATCTCCGTACACATCACTTGCTATAGATGCAAATCTGCAAAAGGAAACATTCACATGCATTCCTGACTTTCAGATTTGCAGGACAAGTTAGAGCTGCAACATAATGTATACCTGGTCCCAAGCCAGAATTTCAGATGCAAGCTCTGACACCAAATCTCGGTTCAAATTACATTGATCTCCAAATACAAAACAATAAACGTACAAATCTGCAGACATGAGAGCACAGATGGTATCGTCCATATGTTCTAATGGCATACTCAGGGGGAAAGTCCAAGAATTTAATACACATTTTTTCCTCTTCGCTGATGCAATAATTAAATTCCCCGAGAATATATTCAAAGGCTGATAAGAGAAGGAAGCATTGGAAAGTTGCTAGTATTGGCCTATTTAACAAGCAAACCAGGTGGGAACAGCCAAGATTTATAGATTTAATGTGATGACAGAGCAAATTTTAACAGCAGCATGTTATCCCTTAACCATGTTGTAAAGGCTAAGGACACAGGATGAACTGCCATATTTAACATTTCATTTCTGAATGGCTGGGGATAGCTGAATGAAGGAGCCCAAGATGACAAAATTATTTTTGCCGTTTACAGAGAAGAAAAGCTTCTTATAAGAGTCCAGACATTGAAGTGAGAAGGACATTTTTTCCTCTCCGCTTTATTGCTAACACTTAAAACAATAGTTCTACTAAAAAAGTATTTTCACACTTGATCAGTTTAAGGGGTTCATTATTCTCATGCTGTGCAATTATGTGTACTTTTCCTAAGTATTGTCTTTCTCTCCACACCAAGTGATAATTTCAGTACTTGCTTGATGCTTAGAATGTGATAATGGTATTTGGAAGGAAGTCTTTCATTGAGTTCTGTAAAAACTGACAGTCTCACTTCACATGCGTATATGTGAAAAAAAATCAACAAGCACCTTAGTTATTTCACCCACATCAGCTTAAGAAATGAAAGATGGCAAACTTCATATCATTTAACACATTTTGAAATGTCCCTACAGTTCAAATACCATATACCCATAAAAAGAATATAATTTTATGAACTGCAAAAAGAAATTAAGATAAATCTATCTTTGCACTACTCCCTGACTTGTGGGTCTTCAAAACCATCCAAATTTATTTTAGTATTACTGCAGAGCTAACTCATACATATTTCTAAACTTATGCTAAGTTGTACAAAATGATGTGACCACTAAACACACATAAGGATAGAGGGGTTATCCAATCCTTGCCTAAATGTTTGGGAAAGTTGCTCTCTGAATAATTTTTCCTAAATATATTTTCCTCTTTTTTCTTATGAAGATTTGATGGAAACTTTCTAAGGGCTTCTAAGGGGAACACATTTCTAATATTTCTTTGCACTGTTAGCTGTTGAGAAAGCAAATAAATAACATTCCATATTTTGCAGTCATGAGTCAGTTATTATTCTTTCAACTAACATACCATGAAGAGATAGGATTTGTACAAAAATTTAAGTATGTTTTGCTGAGTAAAATCAATAAAGATTTTTTTTTCCAAATCAGTGATTTTTTTCTAGCCTCTTATGTGCCATGAGGTTACTTATGACTGTGTAAATGAAATCTTAAGGTAAGAAGTTGTGCAAAAGCACATTTGGGAAAAAGCATTTGGAGTAATGATTATATGAAGAATCTGCAGTGCTCGTCTTAGGAAGATAACCTGGAGCCTTAAAGTCTAATGAAGCATTGCCCTCAGCTAAAAGTTCTTCACCAAGGAGAACTATTTCTTAGGGGAAACATCCACCTTTAGAAAACAAACTGTCCTTTCACATTAAAAAAAAAAAGTTTCCCAAATGCCCATTATAAATAACAGCTTATTTAGCACCTCTTCGAAGCCTAGAGAAAAAATGCACTATTTTAAAAGAACAGTAGGACCACAATATCAGAGGACTCACAGTGAAGAAGTCTCACCTTAAGATTTCTGTATATCCTCTTACTAACTCCTTTAAACATATTGTGATACAATGAAATCCTCAACAACACAGTCACATGGCATTTTTTTTCGCAAAGAATCCTGCCTCAGTCTTTGCACGGGAATGCAATGTGCTCAATTACTGAGCATCTGTTCAATACTCTTGTCCTCGTTATCTTCTCAGCAGCACTCTTCTCTTTTGCCCCAGCAGCCCCAGTGTCCCCTCCAGCCCTCACTGGAGCATCATAAACAGGCTCTCAGGCTACAGAGAGGAAAGAGACTGTATCGTGTTCCACCTTCCTGCTCTCCAGCCAGATTTTGCCAAAAGGGAAAGGATACCAAAGGATCTACTGCTACTGCTGCTAATTGTGAGAGGTGATGTGAGCAAAGATCACAGAGACATTTCAGGCTTTTAGTCTCTGCTCTTTCCAGGGAGTAGGACAAGGGAGCAGGGTTAGGCTGCCTAGCACAAGGAGAGAAATCTATCTGTGTGCCCTGGTTTGTGCCTGTCTGCTCTTCTGACCCATCTCCTAACACGTGGCAAACAGTTGGATGTCCTCCCACAGGTCTCATAAGGACACCAGAAAGTACTCCCTGCTCCATAAGGTAGCCTATCTCCATCTCAACTCTGCAAGGAATGATAAAGCTGCCAAAGCCAACTATGAAATTTAAATGCATTATAAAATTGAACTGGATCTTTATAACATGGTTGTTGATGGTTCTCATGAGCTGCTTAAGCTCTAGGTGGGACTTTCTAGATCCAGGTATCTAGTGCGAGATTTTATTGCATAACTTTTCAAAACACTTCTAAAGTCCACCCTGTAGCACTGTGTATGCTAGAGCAGAATTGCGACCCATGCCCAGCATCAGCTGGTGCCACAACAACTGAACCTCTCCTGTCATGACTGCTGGGACAATTTCTTCTCTTCAGCTTGTCAGGTTAAGAATAGTGTTTGCCTGGATAGTATACATCCTCAATACTTCAGTTCTTTTAGAACAACCCATGAGAGGCCTTCTCATCTGTTGCAGACATGACAAAGTTATTAGCAAACGGGATTTGGTAATGACAATAATGAGTAACCTCATTAAGTGTTTACTTCCAGATCTGGATAGTGTCTGTTACTACAACTTGTCTCATTTACAAGGGTATATGGACATTTAAGCATCCAATGAAAACACAACAGTCCTGGGAAGTTTGGGTCCAGTGTTTTTGGTTTTTTTTTTAGATAGTTGGTTAGTTAGTTATTTAGTGAGAAGCTGAATGAAAGAACTGCAGAGCTATTTCTTTCCATTCCAAGGTCTTTCCTTTATGCTTTTATATTAAAGACTCATCACAATTATGAGCTGCACCTCAGAACTCTATTATCATGATGCGGGAGAGCTAATTATTGAAGTCATTGCTGATTAGTGTGATTTACTGTTACACATGCAATTTTAGAATCAACTGTTCTTACACCTATCCAACTTCACTAAAAGAAAGAGAAAAGCCCAGACTTTTCTTGCTTGTTCACCAAAAATTTGAAATCCAGAGGAAGGGGAATAAACCACTAAGAATTGCATGAATTAGTTGCTAGGCAATGGATGAAAAATACACTTGGGATTTACTAACTTTAAAACGCTTATACTTGGACACTGCATTCTTTTATCTAAAGCAGGCTAGCCAGGGAGAAGGAACGATGTACAAAGTTTAAGTGCCTTAATTGCTTTGGAGATCTGCTTTTGGATGTATTTAAGCTCCCTTTAGGCTTATAAGCCTGTAGAGCCTTAGAAAAAAAAAGAAAAAGAAAGTTTAATCCTCCCCCCCCCGCCCACTATTTAATGTTTCCAGGCTCTCTCAGATCTAATTAGCAAGGTTTTACACCAATGAATTAAGTCTATCTTTAAAAGGGCAACCCACACCCTAGCATTTCACTGAGCTTAACTGTACTAAATTGCAGCCTTACCTTTATTTTGTCCCCTAAAAAAAAAAAACACCATCAACAAAAAAACCCTTCATTTTCATCAGTTAAAACACACAGAACTCTTAGTATTTTCCGCAGGATTGTGGCTGAACTGAAAAAACGAAAAAGAATGTCTTAATCCCTCATAATCTTCTCGAGCATCAGGATCTGCAAGCATCTTCATTATTAAAAGTATCATTGCTCAAACTTCCCCTATTACCAAGTAATTATTTGACTAATCCATTTTACTTCTGTGAGTTCATAAATCACTTGCTTTGGAGATTTATTTTGGGGGAAATTATACAGAAATTCATGTGCTTGGGTCTGAAAATACTCATTTCTTGTCTGCTTTGCACACATGGCACACTATCAGCCCTCAATTTAATAGCATGTCTCAACTAGAAGAAAACAATTCCTCAACATACAATGCAAGGCTGAATCACATCTCATTTACACTGGTATAAATGAAGAGGAGGGCCATGATACTTTAAATAACGGCTTGCTCTTCAATGAAATGTTGCAGTTGCAGTATCCTGCAATGGCAAAAACTTTTCAGAAACAAACTATCAATCAACTTTTCTAATAAAATCTTACGTAATTTTCGAAGGACTCAGACAAAAAAAGAAGCCCAGTTTTTATCTAAAAGCCTTTGAGAATTTGCTAAAGATTAGTCACCCCTATGAAAATTATAGAGGTTTTCTCTAACTGTCTCCTCAGACAGGATTTAATTTGTAAAATAAAGGGAGTATGAAGCAACAAACCAAAGAATAAAAAAGAAAATGTTATTAGGTGTTATTAAATTCAATAAAGATTTTCGATCAGAGAACATCAAGTCTTATTTCTGGCAATCCCTGAACTGTTATAAATCCGTACTTACTGCTCTAAAGACTCTGCCCCAAACAGTCTCAAGCAGAAATCTAAATCTGATCATTCTTAAATTTGAGTCCCACCCGGACGATCTAAAACCCAGTGTCCTGCGGCTGGATTCCTTTGAAGAACTTTGAATCAAAACACACAAAGGCTGGGATCATCAGTGCAGTTATCACCCTGCACCAAGATATAACTCAAACCCCTCCGTCCTCTTACCTCTCTGGCCCAGATTGATCTTTTGCTGTCCCTCAGTTCAGTTTCATTTCCAAGAATATGATCCCCATCCCAGGCCTCACTATATATATATATATGTATTTTTTTTTTTTCTGGGAAAATAGGCGTAGGCTTAAAATCCTTTACAATAAGGTCCTGCAGAGATATGTGAACACAGACACTCCTTAAGAGACTTTTTAAGATTGGAGCTTGCTATTTCTTTTTCAGGAATATGAATAGTCCTTCCACCATAAAGTAACAGAGTATAGAAGTAGATGTTGCCCTAAGGAAATAGCAGTTTCAAAAAAACTAATTCCAAAATTTAGTATTGGTAGAAAAACTTGGATAACAGAGAAGATATACCATATTTTTGAAATAAAGAAAATATATAGATCACACACACAACTCTCCTGTGACAAGTGTTTCTCAGGATCAGAAATCTGATCAGAATTGGAAGGTTCTGACCCAAGAAGAATCTGGCCCAAGGTAAAGGATTTTGATGAATATGTTTCATATCTTAATCATACCTGCCTGATCCCAAGATAAATGAACTATTTCCCAGCAAAACAGTACACCTAGATACCAATTTACTGTAACAACCTCTGTAAGCAACTTCAATTCTTATGCAGACTTCACTATATTGTATTTTCAAAAAGTTCAGCACCAAGAAAATGAAAGTAGAGCATAAAAAGTAAACCTTTTGCAGTTGAAAACAAGCAAAGCTATCTTTTCATATAGGTACTTGCAAAATGGCTTAAAAGTAATGCATGAAGTGACTGAGAATCTAAAAAAAAAAAAAGATTTGGTGTCTAGTTCATTTTTTTATTGAGTTGTTTCATGGCAGCATAAAAAAAAGCACAAGTCAGTCAGTCTTTGGAAAAAGACAAGAAACTTACAGTAAGAAAATTCAAGACCACCAAATCTTCTGACTAACATCAATGTGGGCAGCAGCAAATATTTCAAATTCAGACTCTTGCCCCAGATCAGGAAATGTTTAGGGCTATCTGAATTTTCCAGTAATCCTACATGCATGTTGCTACTGAAGAGTTTACATAGGAGAGCGGAAATACTCCATATGCAAAGCTTATTTACGAAGTGACTCTCGAGGCCCCTTCCTCTTCTGTTCTACGATACTGTGTTAAACCTGATTCTCAGGGCACAGACTAAGGTTAGCTTATGCCCAGCTACCCAAGCATAGGCCAGAGTCCTTGTTGTGGGAAACCAGCGGGTTTCCCCGAGTGGTTTTTGAGACAATCTGCCTGTTGCACAGCATTGATGATTATGGTAGATGATTTTCCTGCATTCAGATAAGATATTCTCTTACTTTCTTTATACTCACCCTGCAGTACACAACAGCAGGGCTTCCCAGAATTATTTAACATGAATCCCTAAAACTGTGCCCAGTTTTTCCTGAGAACAAGATTTGTAGTGAGATTTTGAAAGGAAGCTGTTACTCACCTAATGGGATCTGCAGTAGGAACACCTTTCCCTCACTTTTGCTGTTCCTAACCATGGTAGAGTTACTTAAGAAATCCAGGGTGTGCACATTAATAACATATACGTGATGTTACCACTTCCAAAACACCAGCTAATGAGATTGACCCAGCTCATCTCAACCTTGCTTTTTCACAGAATATGGCCAAACCTCCAGCCACAAGAACAGAGGAAAATTTAAAGTTTATTTAAACATTCTGCTGCAGTACACTATGAGAAATTCCAATTTTTCTCACAGAAGTGGACTGCTGTAACAGTTTCAATGTCTCAGTCTAGGCACAATACACCCTCTTCTCTTGATACAGGCATATACGCTTTCCCTCATCTTTGGTAGGCAATTGCTACTGGAAACCAGTACTTATGAAAGACAGAAAGTTGGGCCATAGAAAAAGAGCAATCAAGTGCAGCAAACAGGCTAGACCCATGGCTTCAAGGAGTTAGTGGTGGATGAGCTCAACTTGGCATTTGAAGGTTCCTGTTCTGGAGATGACCCTCAACCCTCTACTGTGACTCTCATAAGCTGTTTTGTCCATGTTTTCTTGCCTTGTATTTCTATGCTACCATCATGCACAATGAAGTCTGCCTTTCTAGGTTTAAAGCAAACGATCCACACTGGACATTACAAATGATCTGGGGCAAAGCATCTTTTTTTATTCCTATTTGAGATTTTTTTTCTATAAAGATTGCTATGTAACACCAGCAGACACACACAACTCTAGGCCTGTGTCCTCAGGCCAAGTGATTTCTAAAGAATTATTTAAGCAGAATCTACAGTCTCAGTGTTGTAGCTGAGAAATGTAAGAAAAGAAAAATCTCACTTTTTGTCCATCCTAGTCAAAATGCGTTTACTGTTGCTTTCTGTTCTGAGTTGATCATCTCCTATTCACTTAGGCAACTGAGTAGAGAAGGACAGGTGTGAACCTTAAACAAAACTAAGATTCTGGAACTAAAGATCCAATTCTTAACTAAAGCACAGGATTCACTGTATGCTCTTGTCAAATCTTGTAATCTATCCTAAACTCCCATGTCTCACTTGTTAAAACTGAGACAACACCTTCTTAGCAGATAAGGGATAGCAGGAAGTGAGAGATGCTCAGTTCTATGCTAATTAAAAAAACCATAAAATATGTATCTTTAAACAGTATTTTGTATCTTTAAATAGATACCATAAGAATGCAGAAATGTCAAGACTAAACATGTTTGGCATCACAGCATAAAAGTGACTGCCATTGTGTCAATACAGGTTTGTGTTTGGTATGGGTTAATTTTATTGGCAATATTGAAATTCAGCATGTCAATTACAAAAGAGAGAGAGAGGGAGAGAGAAAGGAACAGTGCGTAATATTATGGATGGGAGGAAAGTAACAAGGGTACAATCTATTATAAGAAATTACTTATGAATAAATTGTAAGAGTGTAAGAGCTAAGAAAACAAGAAGGGAATAACAATTAGATAGAAAGCTCAGACATTATAAAAGAATAAATTCCTTCATAAAACGGAGGTGTGAGGTCTCATGTTGACTGAGGACAATAAGTATATCAATTGGCATTTTAAAAGGCCTGGAGAGAAGCTCAGAAATCTATTTGTTATACAGGAATGAAACAAATCATTGAAGCCAAAGGAAGAAAATGTCATTCCACAGTTGGGAAGATGCAGAAGGATTGTAATCATCTTTGATAGGGCAGGAACAGCACAAGTAACCATTTTTAGAATTAGCATATTTAATCAAAGGGAACTGCTATGCTAAGCATTTCTTAGCTTTGTTAGTAAATGAATTACGAGGGATTGGTTACAGGGATATGATGTAGCTCAAAGATTTCAGTATAAGAAAAAAAACCTATGGCAAAATCTAGTTTAGCTGAAACGTCTAGCAAAACCACTGTATTTTACATAACCAATGTAGAACCCATGTATGCATCCTTCATTTTAAAAGAGTCCCCCTTACCTAGAAGTTTAGCTTAATTAATTTGATCTTTGCAGTCAGGGAAACAATATTCATGTCTGGTACCTGTGTGGGAGGAAGGGTGCACTCAGTGTAAAGCTGATAGCCAGGCGCCCAGTTGAAGAGTTTATTCTTGCTCGTCGTAATAGGAGTGTACATTAGCCAGGCAACGAACAGCACAACAGAAAGCCTACCCCTGTTGATGCCATGAATTACCAATGAAGTCAATTGATCCTGAACTTCAAAATGACTTAATATGGCTCTGTAAGTATCGCTAACATGAAAGAATTGTTACATTCTTCATCACGGGGCGGGGGGGGGGGAAATCACTAAAAAAGGGGTAATATAAAAACCTACAGAAACCTATATAGAGCTCTCTGTAGCTTTTGCAAATATTCATTTTTGATAGAATTTCAAATTTCCCCAGACCTCTGTACTTTTTATTTTGTTTAAAATACTATTTAAGTATAATATACATTTTGAGTTTCTAACTCTGTCATATCCATAGTATCCCAAACTACTATTACTCTGGAAGGCTTTTCACATAGTCTTTTTGGTTGTTCTCCTTTCTTTGAAAATGCTCTACAGCTGCTATGAGTGACTCTGGTTTGCATTCATTAAAAGGTCCATTTAAACAAGCACAGAATTACTGAAGGAAGAGGCAACAACTATATTACAAGCCTAAAAAAGTAACAACAACTCTTTCAGAACTCTCACATGATAAAGTTAAAAGAAAAATAACCCTTTCAGTTCAAAGACTCATTTTCTCAGAAGAAGTATGTGAAATAAATATTTATCTTCTTAATCCAGGGGTAGCAAAAACTGAATAATTGCATGAATGTTTAATACCATCAAGTCAGATATTCCTTTTGCTTTATTTCCCACGTATTTGCTCATAATATTCTATCACCAAAAAGGTATGCTGTCCAATAAAACTGTTAACCATGCGCAGTGTTAAATATCTGAACAATCCTACTAGCTACTCAGACCCTCATGACAGAAATCTGCACAGAACCAGAGAGTTCCTTTGAGGACAATGTTAAAAGCCACCTATAGTAAGGTCCTGTAGGAACGTAACATAGCATTTTCCAAAGTCCTATTGATTCTCATTAAATCTTAGGTACCTCAGTCTCTTATATCCAGTGTGTTAAAAAATCATACTATGTTTAATAGTCTGAGTATTCCCTATGGTTGTCCTGAGACAGGCTTTCAAAATTGATAATAAGAGTATAATTCTGCACTGAATTGTGCAGTGTGGATAAAGCAACTGTTGAAAAGGTCTCATCCTTTAATACCGCTTAGCACCGGTGCTGACTGTGGTGCGTAAGGAAACTAACTCAGCCCTGGAAGATTGATTGAGATGCCTCCAGAGAGCTGAGCCTCTGAGACAACACAGGTCAGGAGGAGAAGGCAGGCCATGCTCCTTGAACAAACTGGTACCTTCCCAAACCTCAGTGGCCCTTGGGACTTGCTACCCAACCTTTGATGTAGCAGGGCCGGTCCTGAGGACCTCCTAGTGCTATGGCAGCTTCCCTCAGCTGCTCTGCGGGACCTGGACCCAAATGCTCTAAATCCTTCACCAAGTATTACTTTTCCCTCCCCAGGCTCTCTCCCAGTAAAAATTATGCCTTCTATGTGGCTCCCCTGAGGCAGATTTTAGAGCTTTAATGTACAAAGTTTGCTCAGAGGAAAATACCCCTGCAGCTGGACATGAGGCTTTTAGAGACACTTTTAACTAAGAAAAAAATGTCAGGAGCATGATAAGAGATTTTGTATGAGAAATAGGTGCATTTCCTTCTAGAGTCATTCTGAGCCCATCTTCTCTGCTCTTCTCCAGATATTACAAATGCCCTACGAACAACTGCATATTGATGGGAACAGTCACATTATGGCTGCTTGGGGGCAAGCTTTGACTTAAAAGGTCAGCAGCAGGATCTCATTCCTATGCAGGTGTGCAATAGTAACAGAAAGGTAGAGAAGAAAAATAATAATAAAAAAAACCCTCATAATCCTAAATCCTTACTATGAGGATGTTGATGGCAATACAGCCACCCAAGCCTTACGCTTTCCCACTGCCTGGATACACATGCTTGGAGGCAGGGGACAAGAGCCCCTCACGTATCTCTTCGCCTCACCTACTATCCCACTGTACTCGTGCACAGCAAAGCATCAGCACTAACTACTCCATCAGCAGGGCCTGGAGAAACACCAGCCCTTACACCGATTCTGCCCTTTATCATCTCTCTTTAGGAAAAAAATGCTGTTGCCTAAAGCTTGCTAACAAGGAAGTCAAGGGAGGTGTATTTGGGTGACCCCCTGGCTCTCATTAAAGACTCAGTGTTGGGAGTCCCTTGCTCAGACACATTAGGCTACAGTGTCACGGGCCTGCCCTGGGCTATGCGGCAGCAGGTTGCACCTACTGCTTGGGAAGGCCTCTTCAGCCACAAGGATCACATAAAAAAAAAAAAAAAAAAAAAAGAACTATATATAAGCTTGATTCAAAGGCCCTTGAAGTCATTAGAGAATTGTTGTTAGGAGGCTGTTATTTGTGGTTCAAGTCAGAAGGCAGCAGAGACTAATGGACAAAAAGCCTGTGCTCCCCATCAGCCTCCACCCCTCTCCTTTACCCTGACCATAGGCCCAATGCAGGCCCTTCCCTTTGCCTTTCTGAAAAGATTTTCATTAGCAAAAGAAAAATGGGTCCAAATCTGCAAGCTGCTTCAGCTAAAGGCTGTTTAAAAAAAAATACATTCTCTTTCTCTCCTCTCAACTTCTTCCCCAATACAGATAATCTCATCTTTAGTTCAACCAAGTAACATTACAAAATAATGCCAAGAAAATGAACGTTATATGTGATTTCAGGGTCCAGACAACATCGCAGCAGGAGGAATTTATCTTTGACCTTCACGCTTAGAGTCTGCTGAAAAATATATAATATTTATCATTGGATAAAAATGCTTTTCATTTAGGACAAACAAACAAAAAAAATCAGAGATTTTTCAGGGACTTTCATCCTTTTTTCAAGACTAAGGTAACTACATATGCTGGCTGTGGCTTTATTTTATTTTAGTAAGCTTAATTTTTCACCAGCATCTCAGAGAAAAGAAGGGTTAAATGTATACTAAATTAAGTGACTTCACACATTAACAATCGTGGCATGGGTAGAAATCAGATGTGTTTGAAATATTCGTGATGAAATGCAAAGCCACTATCACACTTTCATATTTTGGTCAAGCTTGAAAATAGGTTTGTTTCTGTGAAAAATGTCACTAAAAAACACGCTTTTCTTTTTTCTTTTTTCTTTCTTTTTTTTGAGTGAGAAGTACTTTGCAGCCTGCCTGCATGGATTCACATTAACAAGAGCTTTATAGAGATGAGATTCAATATTTCATCTTTTCAAGGCAATGACAACCGTATTATCAAATACCACATAAACTGATTTTTTTGTGGGGGGGTGGGAGGAGGGAGTGGGAAAAGGAGACTGGCAAACCTGGATGAATGAGTAAAAAAAATTAGAAGGAAAAACTTAATAAGTATATCTTTAAACTCTAGCATATCTCCTATAGAGAAAAACTTGGATTTTCAAAACTTTTTCAAAACTTGAGTGTGGTTAGGCTAAACATGAGATAAAACTTATTCAGCTCTGTTCATCTGAACAATTAAAGGTAGCATTTCAAAATGGTCATAAACAGCAGCAGAGGGAGTTCAGTTCTATTAGAACAAATATTATTATTTTTTTTTAGAACTGGATTAATATATGCCTAATAACAGGAGCCAAAGGCAACAAGATCAGTATGTACATGCTGCAGTACAAGACCAGGTTTCTCTCTATTTCCAGGGACTTCCACTCAATAAAAAATACATTTGCTGAGCAGTACTGTCTTCTGCTATTCCACACATACAGGTACAAAATATATGTGTGTGTATACACACACACACATATTTATATATACCCCTTGGTCCCTCTTTGTTTCTCCAGCTGAATGCTTAATGTACTGGTCAAGCTTCCATCAGAAACAGAATCTTTCTTTAACAGTGTCTTGTTACAACATTGCAAATATCTGTCTTACAGGAATCATATAGTGTAAATTAGTTACTGAGCTTTCCAATATTCAAAATTCATCAAATAAAATTTCAGTCTTGTAATCAAGGTCTGTTGCACCTTAAATGAACTGCACAGGTTCAAAACTGATCAAAAATGAGCAGAACTACTTAATAGTTATATTTATCACCATGAGGCAGGCAGTACAATCCCATCCCCAAAAGGCCATTTAAAATTGCTCTACCATGAGTGCAGGTCATCTGTGATTTACATAACCATGTCTCTCTATAATACAATATTGCCTTTGCTAGCAACAGGGCATAAGCATGAGTTTGCAAGGCCTCAGCATCAAGACTTGTTGGACTTGCTCTCTCTGAATTTTTTTTCACCAGCCTGTAACACTTTTTTTTTTCTTGGTTTGGCTATGACAGCAATATCTCTAATTGACCAGCGGTCTATAGCTAGTTTATGGTACTTTGTATCTTTGTGTGATACAACCACAGTTTTATATAGATAGCAGTAAAAATAGTTATGATATGTAGAGTGAAATATATATATGACTAACACAGTGACTTAGTTTAGAGAAATAGTGGCCTTGTACAATACAGAGGCCTTGAGAAATAAGACACAGGATGTAGCACAGAAGAGTACATGCACAGGATGAGAAGAGATGGGGCCCAGGCTTGCACTGAATAACCCAGGGCTTGAAACAACTCACTAGAGGTCAGTTAAAAAAGATGCAACCAAAACTGGATTTAGGGCAAACAAAACACAGAAATTGTATCTATCTACTATACATAAAGGGAATGAAGTAAGTGTAAAAAAAGGTAAAAAAAAAATAGTGTATATTAAATTTGGATGTCATGTGGAACTGTAGATCGATGAAGAAAGAGCAAGGGGTATGCATGCTAGCAAACATCTAAAAATGACCTAAATTGGATCTTAGGTAGAGGAAGAAGAAAACAACCCTATAAATATCCTATTCCTCCTTTTGAAGGACTCCAGATGCTGACAACTTGCCATACCACCTCCTTTCCCTCCTTCCCTCCCCACACACATATCACCACCAGAATGAAACCACTGATCTTCGGACTCAGAAGAGCAGTGGGAGAGTGAGCACAGTAGCAGGAAAACGGATAGAAACTAACAGTGCATGTACAAATTTTAACTGTTTTTTTTTTTTTTTTTGGTAGGAAGTATATCTGGGCTAATGGTTAGACTCTCCAGATTTCAGTTATGCTAACAATAAATTCCTAGCTTTAATTATATATAAGGTTTGCTTCCTCCCATCTTACAAAGAAGGTTTTGAGCATAACATCATAACATTAGCTGGACTGCAAATAGTAAAAAATGACAGAGAATCATGAAGAAGTCTAGAAATCTCAATAGGATATGAAATATGTGAAACGCACAAAGAAAGTAGGAACGTTTTTTAGGATGGATTTTTAATCTAGCATGTCAACACTTTCAGTCACTTAGTCTTTCAATTCAGCACCATCTGCGCATTATAGTTATTGCTTGGGACATCACTGGATTATATTAGCTGGCAATTAGAAATCTATTTGAGAGGAAATCATTGTTTTCAATCCAATTAGAGATTGCCTTATTTCTCTGATTTTTCAGCACTGCACTGTAAAAAAACAACGGGATATTTACAGTCTATATTTTGCTGATTATTGAACATACTTAACATTTTAGAAAAGTTACACAGTGCATCTCATTGGTATGCTCTACAGCACCAATGTGATCACCCAGTCCCTTGCCTTGAAGACGCAGTTGTTGCAGCTCCTGCTACTGTGAAGACTCACAATTAGGCTTTACTTTGCCCATAAATAGAATGTCATCTATTTGCAAACCAAATCTTCATGGGAAACTACAGGCTGGGGATACATCTGCTAGGCTGGCATTAACATTTTAGCTCACAGCCAATTAGGGCAGAACAGTACCTTACTTTATTCCAAGGCATAAAGTGTTGATTCTAAGTTACAATTGCTGGTTTCACCCTTAAAAAGCTACCTCACCTGGCTTTTCACAAAGAGAGATTCATCACCTTTTACAGTAACAATCCCTCCTGCTACAAGAAGAGTGTAATAGCACTTAGCAACAATTGGACATGAATCTATTAAATTACAATAGGATTTTTTTAGCTTTGCAAATTATAGTCATATTAATATCAACTGAGTTTTCTATGAACAATAAATGCCAAAGGATTTTTTTTCCATGATTTGCCACCTTTTGTAAAGTGCTGCCATTTATTGCATGCAAATTTCTTGCTTTGCAGATCAAAGGTGAATCGAAGCACTAGGCGGCAGGCTTATACAAATAGCCTTAGATAGTGTTAATTATACAACTAACATACTATAATTACACTTAAATTGTGTAACTCCTTTAATGCAATTTCAGTGAACCTTGTAAATTTGGTTGGCAATAATAAAACTGTTTGCCTCTGTCACCATGCTTGATACAGGGTAAAATTCACCATAAAATAGAGTAAAAAAGATTGGAAAATTTAAGAATGTGTGGACAAAAATTACTGAAGTACGTTAGTATCTACTGGTTATCTCATGCAACATTTATGCTTTCGGCATGTGGCTGCTATTGCAAGATTTACAACCCAAGGTCACTGTTTCCCCATAGAAAGAGTGAGGGCTCTTAGAAGAGTAATTCAGAAAGTCCCATATGCTGCATGGGGAAGGAACTTCACATTGGTCAGTGTGAACCGGTCAGTGCAGGAATCCCCTCCTGAGCCCTCCTGTCCCTGTAGCACCTCGGTCGAGCCACAGATAGTGCACTTCCCAGCTTGGGACTCCAAGGTGGAAATCTACCTTCTGCGGTGTCTACTTGTAGGGTCTTTCAAAGAGCTGGACATACTCTTAAATGCGGCTTCAAGAATTAGAAGCTTTTTCTCCTACCTTTTTTTTGACTTTGCTCTAAGCATTAGGTTGTTAAATAACTTCTCTTGAGTTTGGAAGCTTCAATTCTCTCATCAGCCTACAGGGCTTCAAGCTATGACTCTAAAATAATTACAGCTTATAAATTATTGTTTTCATAAGCAATACTCAATGTACCTTCTTAGAGATGTGAAATCAGTTGATTCTGCAGATTCTCTGCTGCAAGAAGGGAAGATTAAAGAAATCCAAATAGAAAATGGAATGATGGTGCTATACAGAAGATGCCACATCTGGAATATCACCTCCTTAGTTAGTATGATGAAATGACACATTTTGCCCCACTAATGTGAAAGTGCAATCTAGAGTTTAATTTTACATTGTTTGTGCTGACTCTCTCTGCTTCAAGATTATTAAAAGTCTTTTCAAGTTGAGAAGCCAAGAAGTTATAGGAAGCAAAGAAAAACAATTAAAGCACCATGAAAAAGTAAAGTGTTATTAATGCTTAATCTTAGAAAAATCCTTTATACCCTTTCACTTTAAGTCTCTTTAAATGTCTGTGAAAATGAAATCCTACTTTGCAGGACAGGGATCGAGGCAAATGTGTCAAACCAAGAGAAAACACGGAATATGTTGTTTGTCCTTACAATTCAGAATCAATAAAGGAATTCACCTGGGCAGACACAAAATGGTTTCATGAATGATGCATTGCATTTTTACTAAATTAATTCTATTGTTCCTACTTAGCACATTCATAAATTGGCATGCCAGCAGACCTTTACCATTACAGCATTGCCCCCTTTTCCTGATTTATATTAAAATTAAAAAACCATCCATACTTCGGTTGTCAACATATGCAATTGTAGAAACAAAGTGAGATTTACAGAATTACTGCAAGGATAAAGCTAATGCATGGTGATAAACATGTAAAACATTTTGCCACCGCTAAATCCCATGCATTCTGTTACAATCAATTTAATGCAATAGTAAGGCCCTCAGTGCTGAACTATGTGTAACATTAATTTATCTTATAAAGGGAAAAACTAAGAAATGCAGATCACAGAAACTTATCTTTTTCTTCCCCATGAAGTCCCTTGATTAATGCTTTAATTGGGAAAAGCTTAGAATATGGAGGTTCGAAAACCACAAAGATCAAAGATTTTACAGTCCAAAGACCTGGCTTCAGAATTAGCAAAACATCTCTTGTTCATTGCCAGTTTTGCTCTGCAACAGGACAACAGAGACTTTGTTTTACTTTCATCTTGGCTGCCTACAAGACCCTGCTCTTGTATATGATCTGTTCACCTCTGCTTGAAAAAAATAAAAAAATACAGTCCATCCTGTGTATTCACAGTGTTTCCAGATACAACTTAAACCCAAATAGAAGATTTCAAGCTATCACAGCAATAGTAACTGTTAATTAATTCACATTGGGAGCCTTTTGGGAAAGAGCCAGTGGCCGTTTTCTTGCAGACGGCCACAAAGGCGGCACAAAAGGGATCTGTTTGGGCAGAAACACCCCAAACAAGTGCCAGAAGCCGGGTGCCACTTGTGGCCTGCCTTGGTCTCAGTGCAGCTGCCCCGGCAGCAGGGCATGGAGCGAGACCTGGCCGCCCCC
>NW_010579921.1:236584-275275 GCF_000705375.1 Tinamus guttatus
CTGCCACGGCAGCTCCCATCCACCCCATCCCTGCCGGGCCCTACTGAAACATCCTCCTCCTTCACACCACCCGCCTTCCTCGTGTTCCTTTAAATTAAACTGAGTTTCGGAGAGAGAAGGGCAGATCAAGCACTATTTGCTCTCCGTAAGAGAAGTGGCAGGAAACTGGAAGCGGCTTCACTGCCACAAAGTAGGTTTTACTTTGCTGCAGCTTCCACAGGGGGAAGTGTGCGGAACACCGGGGAGAGGATAGAGACAAACTTGGAAGATGAGGGGTTGTTTAGAGCCATAGAAAACATCAGGGGCAGTCTGAAAGCAGGTGAATCCTACAAAACCATCAAGGAACAGAAGAAACAAATTCAGAACTGGGGGAATATTAATCCATTGGAAATTTGCAAAGGGAAGGGGAGAGGCAGGAGGCTGGATATTTTGGTAGAAAAATTAATGTACTGGGAATAGATTTGTATGATTTACAAGGGTGCAAGGATTATGCAATGAATTGATTTGGAGGAGAGAATTAATCAATGAGTTAGTGGTCTGGTACTCAGTTTTAAAATGCTTGCTCATGCTAGAACAAACATTCACATTCCCAGAGGATGGATTCATTTTTTACGGATAAACTCTTTCACCCTGCCATGCTAAATAAATGAAATATTGGGCCATGTACTGTTAACAAGTAAGCATTAAATTACATCATTATTTTGAATTTAAAATTGAAGACTGAAATCTTCAGTTTGGGCCCAATCTCAGGACAGAAACGTCCTAATATGGTGCCGTTAAAGCAGCAGCACATAGGTAAGAGTTTTACTGCTGTCCCCTGAGTGGTCCAATAAAACCTCCTGCCCAGTCTCCAAATAAGGCCACACATTTATGTGGGTTCAAATTCTGAAGTTCACCTTAACTAAAATATTGGGAAGACAATCAGAGCAGCAACATTACAAAGAGAAGGGGAAGCCCTATACAACAAGAGATGTATAAAAAGTATTATAAAAACATGCTCTTAAATAAGGGGAGTTTTGTTGGCATCTGTCTGTCTGAATTACAATGAAATTAGAATCCTTAAGTTTGGAAAGGACCTTTAGAGATCATCTAGTCCAACAAATCACAACTTGGAATAACCACAGAGACTGGTCATTCCCAGTTGCTTGCTGATATGCAATAAAAGGGAATGAGGTGAGTTGGCCTCGGTGTAAGCAAACCAAAAGAGGGTCCAAATTAAAATTAGGGAACAGTCCTGAAGAAGAATCAACAATTAAACCTTATGTCTTTCTCAGCAAGATATTGCTCAAATTCAAGTATAGTAGAATTTTTGTATGTCCACATAGCTTTAATGATGAAAAATAAAGCTGATCTGACTGCAGTTTTGCTGGTAAATGAGAGTAGATTATCCCTTGGCTTGATTATGAGGGGAAATGCAGTACTGCAACATAGTAAATTCTGTGTCTAAGTACCAATCTGTCATGGCAGTCATTAGCAATGGTGCACCTATTACTTTGAAGACAGCATTTGACACATAATATCAAACACTAGTGATTAATAGTGAAAATGCCTGAAAATATGGTTAAAAAAAATCTGATAGTGAGCAATACTACTTAATAATTACAGCAAAGATTCCTCCAGACCTTCCCTAGCAATGTCTCTTACCTATCAAACATTTCTTGAATCGAGGCTCACCTATGAGAAAGTACTTACAGTAGCTGAAACCTACAGTAGTCATAGAGGCAAGAGAGAATATCAGAAAAGGTACTGTAAAACAGATTTAAAAGGGATTTAGAAAGGGATGGGAAGAAAGAAGGGATGCTCTGAATAGACAAGAAAATGCACATATAGGTTTCTGATACTGAATGATATGAATCCCTGCCAGCATTCCAAAACAAACACATCCTAGTAAGAGAGTGGCCCTTCTAATTATAACCAGGACTCACTGTGTCTCTCCAGTGCCACAAATGTACGCGAAGTCTTTGAAGAAGAAAAAAGATAAGAGTCCCTATTTGTGAGTAGTTACATATAATCCTTAGAGACTGGACTACTTGGTAGTTCACAAAGAGTTCCATAGCAGGTGCCAAAGAAAGACTGGAATACAGACAGACAAAAATGGATCAAATACAGGGATAAAAAGGAGAATTATACAGAAGAACAAATGCAGATATAGTTGATCACCCTTTTTGTTTTTGTTTTACAGAGCAATACACCTTACAGTTGAAAAACAGTAGTATCTGAAAATTACTTGAACAAATAAGCAGCTTCTGCAGCTGCTGTAAAAAGATATGTGGCTGTGAACAAGACAGAAGAAAGGAGAAGATGACCTACCTAAGTCCAAGAGGACTGTCCACATGATAACCTCAGTATTAAGCTGGGATACACTTTATGAGGACTTTGAGCAGAGCATCATACAGTTTCTGTAATTATTTATTAAAGAAACAGATGACAGAACAGAAACAGAACTCCCCCTCATTTGAGGGGAAGGAGGGAGAGTAAGCTACAGACTTTCTAAATTTTATAAAATATAGTGATCAGTACATGACACAGAGACTGATGTATCATGCAAGTATAGGGAAAACAAAAAACAAACAAAAAACCCCACATCCACTCTCTCAAAAAAAAGTTTATGACAGACTGAAATTGCCTCCTAACTTGCAAGACTTCATATTATTCTAGCCTTCCCGAAAATGCAGAGAACTCAGAAGGATGCTGATTTTTTTGTTTCATTGATTTTTTTTTTTGCTAGAAATAAACAGAAAGATTTTCAGCAGTATGGGAATTTAAGTAAATGGATTTTTGTCTATGGAGGAATCCAATCAAGATTTTATCTTTTTTGTTGTGAGTTTCTCAAAAAAAAAAAAAAGAAAAAAAGAAAAAAAATCACAAACGAAAAGCCTAAAATAGACAACAACAACAACAAAAATTACTCTATAAACAGTAAACAATTTCCCTCATATTTTCTTTTGTACATATTATGTGGATCTCGACAGCAAAACGTATTTGTACTTGGTAGAAACAAAATTTAACCCAGGAAAGGACAAAAATCAATTTGAGAGCTACGTTCTGCAAATGGATTTTCTGGGTTTGCCTCCTAAATATGAAATTAGCAGAATGCCTGCACAGAAAAACAGAGATTCAGAGAACTGCGAATGCCTCACGCTCCGGAAGGCCAAACCTGTGCGGCGTCCCAGCAGGGAATGACTGAGTCCTGTCTGTCCCCTTGGCCTCACATGAAAAGCACCATCCCATGATTATGCAGGATGGCAGCAGACATATGTATTCCTGAATGCATAGCTGTGCCAAAAATTCACCATTTTCAAATATTGTTTTGATAGATCTGGGCTTTGTCATTCTAATGCTGCAGAGTAGCTACCGTCAGTGGCCAATATCACTTCGAAAGTCTCACCGTTTACCAATCTAAAATGAAAGGATGGTAAGAAGAGAAGGAAAACTGAAAGTCCCTTTTTGCCTTCTTTCAGGTTATTAAAACATCTCTGTAAAACTTACACTCTGGCTTTTGCCTCCCTCAACAAATAAGGTTTTAAAAATTTGTCCATATGAACACCCAATGGCAATATACACTGTGCAAGCTCCTTTCCTCTAAACAGATGCTATCTGCTTGCTCACGGAAGAAATGAAGGTACCTGTGTGTTTTAAAAATGCCTTTAGGTGCAAGATTCAACAGTTTTCATCAGTTAAGTAGAGGTTGTGCAGATCTTACGTCTACCAGTCATGCCAAATTTTCTTTTGTATGAAAATAGCAGAGAGGTTGTATACGAGGAAAGACACACAATAAATGCCACTGAACAAAATGACCCAAGCACATTATTCATCCCTTGCTTTTTAAGACAAAATAAGCTCTACCATTTTATGCTCTGCATATCAGCAGTCAGGTGATATATCCAGGACATCTACTTCAAGTGAAAAGAGTGCTAATGTAATGTATATTTTATCAGCAGGTAGAATTAGCCAGCAGTGCAGGAATAGATCTTTCCATTAGAGTTTCTTTCAGAAAGAATGTGCACATTTATTGCTGACTCATTCCGGAAAAAAAAAAAAAACAGTGTTGCATTAGACTGTAGTTTTCCAAGGGCCTTTCATTTCACAAGGCTTTAAAATGGCTATTTCCCAAAATGCATAATTTTATCAAGCAATTCAGGAAGTAAATCACGGCATCCTTTATTTTTCCTGGGGAAAGAAAGTGAAAACCCTATCCAAGCAATATTCTATATAAACCAATATAAAATTAAACCCTTCAACTCTTTACACAGCTATAGGTCCAGCCTCCCTCTTTCCTTCAGAAAAGAGCTTCAGCAATAATTTTGACTTTTGTCCCTGCTTCTTTCTAGAGGACCCGATGAAAGCCTCTTCAGACAACAGAAATTGGACTGGGCGCTGTGTAATAGCGGTACCCAGGATTACATTCAATCCACGTGTGCTGCTTGAAAGAGCTCAGCTCATCCACACCTGCCAGTCTTCAGCGGGTACAAATGCTTCCAATCTTGTTAACACGGCAGGATTAGTCTGACACCTGATAACTGCCGGACTGCAGCCTGTCCTGGCGCCGCGATCTTGCCGAACGTTGCAATAACTCAGTCCCTCTAGCGAGATCTTACTCACACTGAAAAGACTGACAGATCTCTAGCTAAATTGCACTAATCCATGTCACAAGAAAGGAAGAGGTTCCTTCTTTTTATTTTGTGAATCAGTTTTAGGTTTGGTTTGAAGCTGCTGGCTTTGTCATTAAAATGCAAACAGCATTTGAAAATCAACAGGTTTTTAAGCAAAGAAGCCAGCAAGCACAAAATGACATTTTCCTTGAAAGGCAGGTGAGATCCAGCTTCCAGGGCTCAGCTAAGTCACAGCTACTGAAAAAGCAAAACAAAACCCTGTGGTAAAAGCTAATTTGATATGGAGATAAGTGCCTAAGGCAATAGTAATAAAAGGACTTCACCAACAAATACGTCTGTTTGCTCTTCTGATTTTTGTAAAAATTTGCAGCTATAGAGGAAAAAAAAAGAATAAAATCCCTATGGCTTATTATTATTGAGACTCTTCCTGCCTGAATCTATTAAAATTGTTGTTTCGCAATCAAAATATGTCTAAACCCTCTGTTTTCTGTAAAAGTAGATATAGCCTATCCTCAGTTCTCTGGCAGTGCTCAGGCATTCTTGCACAGATTATTCAAGATCCTGTTTTGAACAACTTCCTTACCAGACCCTCTGCTCATGCACCAGGACAATCTGCACTAGCAGGGTTTACACAGTTCCACTCTGTGCCCTTTCCAGGCAGCTGTAACTTATTCTAGACCAGCTGAACATCCATCTGACAGTGGAAGATACTAAAAAATGGACAGAGACCCTGTATAGTAGCTTGGAATTTCCCCTGCAAGAGTCAACTCACAAATCGCTTATAAATGAGAGCCTACAAATGCTTATAGCTGTACACAGAGAGTGCCTACATGCTATTTAGAAGAAAGTTTATAAAAATGTTTCTCGTTCCTTCAGCTTCTGAAAGATGAAGAAATAAGAAGTCTGTAAAAGAGAACCATGTTTCAGTTTTAAAAGGCTGATATTCTAATTGACAGCTTTAAAAACTGCTAAGACTTATTCTTTCTCTGAAGTGAATCTATGAAAAGAAAAAGGGAAATTTGAGATGAAATTGAAAAAAGAGCTTTTCACATAGATGAAATAAAGTTGATGTGTTGAATTTGTATCACTTGAAAATCAGTTCTTCTGTTATGTCTTAAAAGACAGACCTGGCAAATGAGAGAGAAAACCCAGGTCTATAAAACCGGCTAGAGGATAAAACTATGTAAACCCACTCCTTCCCTTCTCTGAATGAAGTATCACAGCAACATTTTTCTTGGTGTCACAAGGTGGTGCTCTTCCTTTCAAGTAATCTCCATCACCTTAATAACGACCTCCTTTAGTTCAGACAGAAAAGCAAAGGTTTTGAGGCTTATACTGCTACCGTTTGTTAGAAGCATCTGTTTATAGTGCCTTTTTGGTTAAAAAAAAAAAAAAAAAAGGTACAAAAGTCAAGTTTCTTCAGAGGAGGCATGCATGATAGTTTCTAAATCTGGCAATCAGGACATGCTAATGCATGACCTGCACCAAGACCTTTTATACTTTTACATGCTTTTATACGTGTTTGTATAGATGCGTGGATTAGTTGCATATATAGAACTTGCAGATGTGTGGTTATTTTGGAGTAAGCTCAATTTATCTAAAGCTTTCAACATTTTTCAAATAATGTTCTTAATGATTTAAACATCACACTTTTTCATGCAATCAATGAGGCAAGCCCCACGTTGTTCATTTTATACTAAATCTATTTTACTCTGTGCTCCTTCCATTTGTTCCCTTTTTGATACACCAGAGACTTGTGCAATCATCATGCATAATTGCATTGACGATACCAAAGATTCAGAGTCTGACAGCTAGGTGTAACAAGTTGAAGCTTGTGGTACCCCATGAGATATTTGGAGCAGGGAGGTATTCGTTTTGCTAGGCTAATTCTGCTAAAATGATTGGAAGCATACAAGATGTCCTTCTCTGACTACAGATTAATCAGCACCTTGACATCTCCAGAGTGCCTCCTTTCCAGTATCAATAAACACCTACACGTAACAGTGTATCTCAATACACAGCCTGCTGTTTTCTTCAGATTCATAATTCCGGAGACAACTCTATAGCCATAAAAACCCACAATGCCTGAAGGCATTAATCATTATGCTGGGATCATAGGATAATTCAGGTTGGAAAGATCTTCACCAGGCAGAATGCAAGCATCTATCCAAGAGATGAACGGCCACTCGAATCTCTAAGCTACAACTGTACCTCAAAAACTACAACTGTAACTCAAAATAATATTGCATTAAAACACCACAGGCAAAAAACAATGCTTGCCTTACATCTGTAATTTTTAAAGACAGATAAATAGTTTAATGCATGTAAATTAAAAAAATGGCATTAATATGGATCAGACAGCAAAACACATAAGCCCAGCCAAAACAATAAATTGCCCAAAGCAACTAAGCATTGCCAAAAGCCAGGTACTGACAGAAAACCAGGGCACTGCAGGTAGGAGATAAGAGACGGTGCATAGCTGAAGGCCGGACAGAAGCGAGAAGAGGTAGACACTGGCAAGTCAGTGTTTTTCATTTCCTACCCCAATGGAATTGTTCACACTTGCTCTAGGCACTCCAAGCATTCATGTGCCCCAGAAAAACACTGAAACCATCTTCCCCCTAATCTGCTGCTGAGTTAAATCTACCTTCGTTTTTTTGAGGTGCCAATACACTGAGCACCTCAGAAGATGTGCCTAGAGCTTTCAAAGTCCCATGATTCCTCAGAGAGTTATGAATCTCTCATGTCTCAGAAAATTCCCTACTTCACTGCAGCCTGTGGGATATGAAGTGTGTTGTGCTTATTATTACCCCTCTTATGTGCCATACTGCAGATGCTCTTCCAGCTAACAAGGAGCCCCCACAATACAGATTGCCTTCCTGACATATCTAAATGCCTCTAGATTTGCCACTGACATCTATGCTGCTGGTACATGTTGAAAATACAAATACCTTTAATGTCTTTAAAAACTGAAAGCAGAGGACACTGCAAAAATGAATGGAAAGTAATAACAAAATAAAATATTATAGCGCAGCAAATGCACTGAGATTGTATTAGGGAAGCTCAAATTCAGTTTATTAAAACCTTTTTGCTTCTTAATTTCAAGAGGAGCTGCCAGGAAATTCCCAGGCTGTTGCAGCAAGGATCGGCAGCAGCCAGGAGCCCCGTGGCAGATGAAGAGTTTGCTGGGCTGTTGCAGTGCCTTGAGACCTGCCCTTCAGCAAGGCAATGTCAACAGGACCTTTTGCTGCCCGGTGCAGCTCAACACCTGGGGCAACACTGCCGTTATGGTGAACAGTGCTACTCGCAGCCGCACATTCAGTCAGAAACAAGTTTTGCTTCTGTGGAAAGCTGGTTGACAGCAAAACTGATCCTCCGCTGCTTGTAAGATGCCCGCAGAATTTAGGAGGGCCCAGCAGCAACAGGAGAGCCCGCTATGATAAAGGCTGAAGCTCTTCACAGTTGTAATCACTTGAGAGAAAGAACCACCAGTGAAGCCTACACATCGCAAAGCCCCAAACTGGGCTAGACCATTGTATCACCAAGGCTGATATGGACCATAACATCCACTACTCAGCAAACATCATTGGCACTCAAAGAGCTGCACAGAAGGAATCCAGATCCAACGAATGGACGTTTCGCTGTGTATCCATCCATCTCCACAATGGCAACATTTCAAGCTTAAAGAAAAAAAAAACACTAAAAGAAGGGGAACTTTCCTGCCATTCTCTGTCTTTTCTACAGGATTAAAAATAAAGCCCTTCGACAACTCACCATGTTTCAGTTTCAACCCCCCCTAGGAAATTCTGCTCCTTGCTTTGGCATCTCTGAATACCCTTGGTGAAGGTAAGATGCATCAGCTGCCACCAGGCCGAGGTTCCTCGTCTGTGCGGCTGCACACTCATCTCGCCTCCAAGAGTGCCACTGTGACTGGCTTTGAAGGACAGCAAGTACTGGGGGGCCAGCAAGACAGAAAAGGGCATCTGCAAAGAATAGATGAAGGGACGTCTCTGCTGAAGTTTGGGATCTTTCACCCTCCAATGCAAAGCAGCAGCAGGGATATCGACACAGCTGCCCAAGCAAAGGACTGGAGCCTCCGCTGCCAATATATTCTCCCCTCCGGAGGCAGGTAGAGGAAGAACTGCAGTGGACATAATTAGTTTTGCAGTGGAAAACAAATCAATTGAAAAAGCAAGTTTTCAATCCTCTGTCTAACACAATAACAGGAAGCATAACATTGATTTTGGTTTGAGGTAGATTGGTCTCTGGCCACGTGGTGTGTGTGGAGGGGCTGCTCTCTTTTATTTATTTTTTCCTGTCCATAAGATGACAACTTCAGCTGAGTTAAGGCTGTTACTATGCTCCATATCTGTTAAATGCTCACCTACAACATACTAGAGTTGTATTTAACAACTTAACTCCCAGAGACCACATCTCTGAGTTCATGGAAAAAAATGTAATCAGGATCTTACCTTCCTTTCAAGGTACAGGATCCCTTATGCAACAGTAACAATATGGTCAGATCTCATCAAGCAATCAATCCAATAGGAAGCTAGGCAGCTCCTGCACATCTCCTTTCAACTGGCTGAGAAATGAAAGCAGCCTTTTTTAAAAAAAACAAACACAGGATAAATCAAGAGGCAGAATAAAAGACCAAAATAAACTTTCCAGTACAAAAGTGCACCTGGATCTACTCTATTATTTAGTGCATACTACAGACTACCTGAGGGCACAAAAGAGATCCTCTCAGGATAATGCTGAGCCTTAATTCAGAAGGTGGTGAGAGGAGCTTGCCTTGCTGCTGTTCTGCACCCGCTATTCAAGGACACTGCTCAGGAGCAACACTGCCACCAAAACAAATGCAGAAAATAGAGCCAAAGGAGTCATCTTGGGGAAATATGTGTGCTTCCTGCAGTCTCACCAGAGAGTTGGGATCTCACCACTTCCCAAACAGTCATAAAGGTGACCTGCTCATTCCCAAAGACTGCATTTTTTTTTTAACACTCTGATAAGCCTCAAATGCTGTCACCACCCAATGGCAGCCCAGACTTTCTACCCCAGCTTTGCTGGAGCCAGGACTTTTTGTCTTCCTCTCAGTCCTGCTGAAGCAAACTCAGCCAGCTATGGCTTCCTACAGAAATATACCACTTCATAGTGAGAAAACAAGCCAAGTTAAAACTCCCTTATTAAAACAAATTGCTTAAAAATACAAATATCTTTTATACCATGCAGTTTCCCAAGTGGGCAAGCACAGCTCCTGTAGTGTGATATGTCTATTTGAATTTATTAATGCTTCCTCTCTAAGTACACACTCTTCCTAACATAAAAAAGACACATATTACATAAATGACACAAATGAACTGCACGCCCCCCTGCCCTCGTGTTTGTAATAAGAAACTCAGTGTAAAAATACACTTTTCCGGATTGTTTCCTATCAGAGAGCCTCACCCTTCCATAAAGTTAATGAACAAATCTATCAAACCATTGGTATTACACACCAACAGCCATTTCTGCTGACTTCTCACCAGGCATGTGCTCCCAGCAGCTTTTCTGTTTTTCAATCTAACATCTTTTGTTGATTCACTCAGAGGAGATGGCAGAGTGATAGACAAAGTCTGCAGGAAAAGGTTCCCCATCCCCAAATGCAATGCCTTGAATGTGACTTGCATTAAATCTTCTATAGATGCAAGATGTCAACAGTTAAATGGAAAGAAATGTAGAATATCTATGCTGTGGGAAATTCCTCCATCTATTTTTTCCTGCACCAGGGAGATTTCAAAATATCCCACTTGTCTTTTGATTTTGTCTACAATTTTCTAGTACTTTTACAGAAATTAAACTAATAAATGTTTTATTTAGACACTTTTAACAAGCATGATCAAGCTTATCAATATTCTTCATATCAAAATACATAGGTACATACTACATATATATGTTTAAATCAACCCAAATGCTTTGTCTAACATTCAACATTAAGCTGTGTTTTTCCACAGTGGCATGATGCTTCCTGAGAATCCTAATTATAGTTCTCAGTACACTGTACAATCCAGACTGCTCAACCAGACTCTTTTTTACCACAGTGCAGTTGCACTTATTTAACTGTAGTAAAGAACAGCAACGTCAGTTCACTTGGGAAATCTGCATTGCACTACAGCAAAGCCATCTGGAGTCTTAACCATTCTCAGAAGAAATCACACAAGTTTGTTCAACCCAGCGCTGAACTGCATCACTCCGATTCCATTTTGAACATCTTGGTGAGAGAAAAATAAATGAACAAATAAATATCAGACTCTTTGTTAGGTCTGATATCAAATTAAACACTCAATTCAGTCGTCCTGATGAAAAATCTGTTGCTTTCCCAGGTCAGCTTGGTAAATAACAGTAAACTCACCTGCCTATTTCTACCATCAATGCCTCAGCATTTTCTTTACTACTAGGCTCTGCCTTTGGTATCCATTTTCAGAAATGATTTCAAAACCTGTTGGTCATTCTTCCTTCAGTACCCATCTCCTCTCATGGTATGCTTAAGAAAAGAAGGCTTAGATATAACAGACATGCATGCGTTTATCATTAACACTGAACGTTGCCAGCAGCCTGTTCTGACTGGATCACTCTTTTCAGAAACTTTGCAGGAACACTGGCCTACACGGAGCATCAGCTCATTGGCCACAGAGGCAGGCAGGCTTCCTCTGTGCCTGCAAAGCCCCTTCCGTTGTGTGACTTGTGGCATTCCTCCACTAGAAATGGCAAATAAAATGAATAGCTGAAAATCACAACTTCACAGATTAACTTTGTCAATCAGAAATTGTGCTAGGAAGTCAAATGGAGGAATGGAGTTAAGACCTGGCTTTGTGCTGCAGGTTCATTTCTCTCTCACAACTACACAGTCATAGTGGGATCTCCTTGATAAATAACTATTTCTTTTTACATTTGTCTCCAACAATTTTATGGGAATATGGATCAAATTTGAGAGAGCTTTTAACATCCCATTAAAAATTAATGGCCTGTGCTATTGATTAGACAATTTGCAATGTGTTTGACTTTGCAAACTGGGGGGGAGGTTGGAGTATTTTAATTTAAAAGAAAAAGTCTTATATGCATGCACTCACATGCATATTAAAGAGCAATTAAAGTAACATTGTTGTACAATAGCTCAAACTTTTTTTTACAAAAGAATCTTCAGAAACTCCATTCCAGTGAAAGGTTTTATTTAAAAATGAGCATGTTCAAAAACATAAGGTCCAGTACGTGCCAGCACGCCCTCCCTCAGGAATGGTGTTTTACAGGAAATTCTCCCATGGCAAAGGCAGGAAAAAAACAATATGTCAGCTTGAGATTAATGATATTTTAATCTCTACTATCACTAAGATCTTTGATCCTTCCACAAAGTGGTAAGACGAAACCTGGTGCAACTTTGTTGTTTATCTACCTGCACTGAACTCAGAACAAATGCAGCTTTGAACAGGTGTAAATTTAGTGAAGAAAACAGAAGGGCTGTAATTTTTGCCATATGAATGAATGGTAAAGTATCCACTCTATGAAGCTCTTTCCATTAGAGCTGCACAGGTGCCCCATCCAACAGTGATAAAGTGACACACAAATAATGTTTTGTTTCCAGGATCTCAGTCCAATAAACACTGTCCAGATTTCAGCAACAACTGAAAAGAAGCATTCTCAGTGACCCCTCTCCAAAAAACCTGAGCAGTCATAAATAGAGCACAGTCTGGAAAACTACCACCCTCAAACAGCATGGAATTACAATATGGTGCAGAATCTAATGGGCATGACTGTGTAAAACATCATGTGAAATATAAAAGCAGCAAATTATAGGTACTTAGGCCTTCTGAATGCCAATAAGAACAGATAAACAAGATTTGAGTAGATATCTTGCAGACTTTTTTCCTCAAATTCTTATTGATTAAATAATATGGACTTTAAATTTGGAGCAGCAAACAGCTAAAGCTTTTTAGGTTTTGTACCCCCATTAAAGGAGATTAAACAGAAATGTCTGAGGTGTGAGTAAAAAGGAAGTTGCAACAGTAAAGCTGGGTTTGCCTAAAACCTGGGAAGGAAGAATACATCTTGTTTTCTGATGTAAAACAAAATTTTTGGCTTCATGAATCCTGGGAATTTGGCTTCAGAAATCATGTGGTTTACCAGCTTTCTTTTCTCAGAGGTTGTTTATGCAATTTTCCTGTAGATGGTAGCTGGATTTGGAGGATAGCAAGACGGCATTGGGTTTACTGTAGGAAAAACAAGTCGCTGCTTCTTTTGTCCCAGTATTCCCTCTTGCCTTCCTGCACATCGTGGCATCCCTTGACCCGCTAGGCACAAACCAGGCATTTTTTCAACCTAGTTCAGTTATGAATTACAAAAAAGCTGAAAACCACAAGGGAGTAAATGGTGCATATGTATGATTAGCAAATCTCAGTAAAACGACAGCTTTGATTTTCATGTCCTGAACTGCCTTATGACCTCTGAAGAAAAAGGGTGAAGAGGTTAACACAGTCTTACTCTTTCTCCAAACATGGATTTTACTGGAAGATAAATATGTTCATCAATTTGTTTTTATTATTAAATATAGTCTTTATTCTCCATTTTTTATTTATACGTGTATAATGCAAAAAAATATAATAATATTTAGTTTCAATATAAAATTCCCTTTTTTTATATATATCTGTATGTATCTATGTGTTCACTTAGATTTTTCTCAAAGCTTTAGAGTATCTGTTTACAGAGAAAGAGTCTTATTAGAAGCACCTTTTTAATACCAAAGGGATAATGTGACTTCATTACTTGATCTGTCATTTCCACCTTCTGGTGGATTAATATTTCTGCAGAAAAAGAAAGCAAATGGATTTCAGAATAATTCCTTTGACCCCTTTCCATGAGCCTGCGGAGAATCAGTAGCTTCCTCAAGCTTCTGTGCTTTATTTCCCCTTTCCGGCAACAACTGACACCAAGATCTCAGGGGATGGTCCTGTTCTCCAAAAGCAACAGCACATTAACCAACCACATGATTAGTTACTGCATATTAACCAGCTCAGAGGGAGATAATGAACACTGATTCCCCTTTCCTTCTTGCCTTTAATCCTAGCAAAGCCATTCACTAAGGCCAGGCTAGCTTGTTCAAGGGCACCACTGTCACTGGAAAAAATACATTGCCAGTGATATTTCATTGCTGGTTGCAGCTCTCTAGCTGTTTCTGCCAGCCATAGGTCCTGTGACACCTCCTTCCTTCGTTATGGGGCAGCTGACAGCAGCCAACAACTCTGCAGAAGTGCTCTCATCAGCTCTGAGGACAGGACAGGAAAGCAAGAAAGCAGACTTTTTCAGGACAGTCAAATTTTACTCTCTGGCACTCGGGCAAAAGGGGAAATAGTAGGAAAGCTCCATGTTAAAGTACAGAGTGTCATTTTGTACAGAACAGGGAAAGTTTTGAACTTTAAGACTGACAGCTGAACATATATATGTCCCTTCAGAAGACCAAGCTAATGTAGAAGCAGGGGAGAGGAGCCTCACACTACAGCAAGTTTTTTGTTCATAGCACAGTCCTTGTATCAAACACCTCTGTCCTCAGAGGAGCTCTAAATCACCTCTTAAACACAGTGTTTTCCACAGAGCTGCTGCTACAGCCACTTTCTGAGTGGATCCTGAAATTGCAGGGAAGTGACTCATTTGCTAACACTACTTATTAGCAGTTACTTACACTGTAACGTGAGTACTCTATAGTAGAAGAAAAGTGCTACAACTATTAAAAGTCCCCTGGGGCAGGGTGGCTTAAAAACCAAAGTCTTCTATCTTGCAAAGCTTTGAGCTAAGGCTCAAAATCTTGCACTTGTCCACATGGATCCTGAAATTGCAGGGAAGTGACTCATTTGCTAACACTACTTATTAGCAGTTACTTACACTGTAACGTGAGTACTCTATAGTAGAAGAAAAGTGCTACAACTATTAAAAGTCCCCTGGGGCAGGGTGGCTTAAAAACCAAAGTCTTCTATCTTGCAAAGCTTTGAGCTAAGGCTCAAAATCTTGCACTTGTCCACACAGAAGTACACAGACCTGTTGCAGGATTAAGCTCACTGGATGCAACACAACTGCGCTTGCATCCTTGGACTAAGCTCCTTTATTCATTCAGGGACAATTGCTGGAGACATAAGCAACATGAATTGATACTGGAAATACAATGACCTGCATGCAGGCATTATTGTGTCAATATTTTCTACTGTTTGGATCATGTCATGATTGACGGAGGATTTTATTCAAGAATTGCAAGCGTGAAACTACCACACTGATATCTTTTATTTCTTTTTAACAAAAGAAACTGTTGTTAGACAACACTGACATTAAAACTCCAGAAGTTAAATGGTTTGTAATAATGGATCAGTAATTTTAATTAATAAGGCTGCGCAAATCTTGGCAAGTGAAGAATAAAGAGAGACTTGAGAGACAGTAATGACATCATCTACAGTGGAAGCATGGCTGTGGGCCAATACAGTCCACGGTGTGGCTGAGTCCACACAGTTAGCCCAGCTAACCAGCTGCCAGCAGCCCTGACCCATTTTACTCTAGATTTGCAAGTTTTGCTGTGAAACATTTGCAGGTACTGACTTTTTAGGACACCAAATGGCAGATATATACTGTCAGTATATGCATATTACACAGGCATATTTTTATGTTAGGCTTTTCTATACATCGAAGATCCTTGATAAAATATTGTCCAATTTCAGCCATGCTAAAAAAACTACTGTAAGAACTTTACTAAGAATGAGCAAGACATGAGACAGAAAAGTTTGAAATTATTGCCAGAAAAAAATCTAATCCAAAGAACTGCAGAGTGGAAGACTTCGTGACTCCATATGCCTGAATAGACTCCATATGCCTACACCTCCAGAGGACAAACTAGAGTGCTGAAAATAAGAGAGCAGCAGGGAAAAACAGACCATCTGACTGCTCTATTAATCTCTTGTAATTTATTTCTTTACTGGCAATATTAGTACGAACGGTGTAAAGCTAGAAGTGTTTACTGGGGCAAAATACCGTTAGTTGTTGATGATTTTGGAATACCGTTGTCAACATTTCATGCAACGTTTTCTTGCGCCTCCAAGGTGGCTTGCACATACTTCATACCAAATCGTTACACTACAGGTGAATGCTCTGTCCAATGTGACCGCTATGTCCATGCAGCCACCACGGGTGTGGATGGAGCACTCCCTGCTCAGAGCAAGCCTACTGCGACCCCTCACAAATATGCCGCTCAGTGACACAGCAACTGGAGCTCACCTGCCAACATTCACACAACTGGGTGGCAAGCCTACGTTCAAATATCCATCACAAAGACTCCTACACAAGTATTTCATCCTTTCACTTCAAAACTACTAGACACTGCCAGGTCAGCTAAACTCCTTGAAAGCTAGTGGAGATAAATCTCTCCTCTCTCCCTCAGACAAGTGTTTAGCAAGCCAGCACCAGCCATTCATGCTTCATATACATTCATACAGAAACTACTTGCGCTATTACACATGCCTGTTATGGGCATTGTTTTCTTTCCAAGCATTATTGTGATTTAAATTGGTTGGCAGATCAGTCCCTCTGTCCCTGTCCTCCAAACAGCATAGGCCTTTTTTGGGAGGATGCCAGCAGTAATGGAACAATGCAAAAAATCCCACCGTGCTATGAAGATCTCTGAATCACTGCTCCATCAGGTACTACAGATGGATGGATGGACAGATGGAAGGAAGGAAGACAGCAGACTACTCTTCAGACATTGGAAACATAAACTAGATAAAGGTTCAATTTGCATTTCTATGTTTTATTTTTAATAGTGCAGGGTTCCTAAAAAACAGGTCATCGGGAGAAACCAAGAGGATCCCTCTTCCTGATCTCACTAAGTCCTTCACTTAGCAAACTGCATCTGCCAAGACGGGTGATAAGAAAGCACAGACAAAATTTCCGTTCTCCTCCTTTCAACTGGATGTAGCTCCAAGGGAACGTACACAAGGAGTCAGGGCAGCAGTGCCTGAGCCTCTGAGATATCAGAAATATTTACTGTACAGCACAACCTCAACTCCAGCGTTCTGGAATCTTAGTGGCACCTTGCTTTATGTATTAGTGCTGGCCTTCCTCCTGCTTCTGCAATAAATTTCTCCACTCCACCTCTTCATAAAGTCATGAGCAATATACCCTTTTGTCTCACCTCCCCTGAACCATATAGCCATGGTAAATTAGATTCATGGACATTCACCCTATTTCAGGAATTTTTATCCACAAAGCATAATGCTGAAAGCCTTGCTGTTTTTGGTGTGGGCCGGAGGGGGAAACAAAGCATACAAATCGAAAGCATTCCAGTTGCTGTTTGTTTTCTCCTAATTACTTCCCAAATCAAATCATTTTCCTGGATGCTATATAATCTATTATCTCCCTCTTTATTTCAGGTTTGCATCAATAATAGCCTAGCTACTGCAGATTTCAGCACATGTGCAGAAACAAAACGAGATGATTAAATCGGGAGATACAATAAGAGAGAAGTAAACATCAAAAAACAGTTACGATTTTTCCCCCTCTCTTTCTTAATTTAAAACTTCTCAGGCTGCCTGGAAGACTCGTACAGAAAGGTGAGGCAAAGAGGATGGGGTAGTTGGAAAGGATGAGCTTCATTGCAGAGAGCTGTTAAGTGGTAATTTGGAGACGACTGAAAATCACTTCCATTAGTGAAAAGATGAGTAATACCACAAGGCTCAATCCAGAAAACACACACACACACACACCCCTAAAAGGACAGCTTCATTACGAGGACATTTCTGGTTTTTTTTCTTCACCCACTGAAAAGGACAAAATATTTTAATCTTACATTTGGCACTTCTCTATTTTTTTTTAATCTTTAAATAAACACCTTTGGTTTTTAAAAGTTATCATTATGTACAGAATTCTGAAGCACTAATCATTAAGTAAAAAATAAGGAAGAAAACAGATAATGGAGTGAAATAAGCTGGAAGGAGATTCATTTGGGGAATTAATTTACAATGCCAAAAATATAATTGCCAACTGATTAACACATTTTTTTCTCCCTCTTATGGACATTTATTTTTAATTTATTAATTTCGATGCTCATTATACCTTGATTACACTCTCTTTTGGGAGGAAATAAGATTTCAAGTGGTTTCTATTTTTTTCCCTGTTTTATTGTTTTCCAAAAAGTAATTGCGAGTGTGGCATGCACTTGAATCTGTTTGTACTTTCTCTCACTTGAAGTTCTATTTTCAGTTGACTGTATTTGGGGGGAACAAGCATGTTTAAGGGCACCTGGTTGCAAATCAATCACGGAATGATAAGAGCTAATTTAAAGTGGTACTAGCACCTGATCTAGGCAGAAAAGTGTCCTTGTGGCATTGCTAAGGTACTGTGCAGGAGCAAACTGCAAAGGTTATTCATTAAATGCTCTAAAGCTGTAGGCAGATTTCAGAAAAAAAAAGAAACGTTTCTGCTCAGTATAACTGTCTGGCCTAAGATAACCCTGCCTCACACAGCTACCAGCACTTCTACAAAGCTTCACAAAACTTGGGGCTGGTTTTGAACAAATTTTGCTTGTCAATAACTGAACGATTCCTTTTCACGCACTGCCCCATAGAATGGCAGTTGTCTTTGTTTAATATCAATATCCGCATATTAAAATGTTGCAGGTCAGCTCCTCTAAGAACTATGGCATGCAGTATGCGAGATTTCTTAAAGAGTTTTCACCTTTTCAAACTTCTCAACTAAAAGATCTGAAAGCATGCCATAAACTTTTTTTAAATGAAAAAGTTGATATTCTCACATAAAAACATGCTTAAAATGCTGAACACAGCAAGATTTACACTGAAGTTATGAGAGTTAGTAACCTTGCTTGTGTCTTTAACTGAATTTCTAAATTCATATTTTATGGCAGCTATTATACTCTGGATTATTCTTATTATTTATATAAATACTTTGGCTTTGCTTGAATCTGTTTAAATTGTTTGGCTGAATATCTTAAGGCAGCAAGGTCTACAGGTTAATTGCATGCTTACTAAAGAAGCAGCACCTCTAAAGTAGCTATTTGCTTATTCCTGCTTTTTTTTTTTTTTTTTTTGAAAGCGTAAAGTAGGACACCTGGTTTCTCTATTGTTTCTTTGGTTATTCTTTTGAGATAGAATTAGCAGAACAGATCACAGTTATTTTCTTAATAGCAGAGATTATTTACAGATGGAGATACTAGAGAAAATGCATTTTCAGCTATAATCTCCCACGTTTTATACATTTTTCAGGGGATAAAAATGCTATGGTTGTTGGGGATATATTTAAGACACAAGAAATACAGAGCCCAGTGCAGAAACCCTAAGTAGGATCTTGGCTGAATAGAAGCAACATGAGTTCTGCCATTAACTTCAATGTATTAGGATTTCCTTCACCTCATTAATTTCTCACTTCTGCTATTCCATAGCAATTATCTCATTCCATTTAAAAAGAGCATTATTCACCATGTTCAGACAAAGGTCTAAAATATGAGTGACATCTATGCCCAAGTCCCACCACAGAAGTAATGCAAGAGTCACATTTTTCAAGGCAGTCTGGCACACAAATGTTTGTCCAGTATCAGACTTTCGAACATGAATTTGTAGCTTATATGACAGTTTGCAATGGGTATTTCCAACTATGCCATTACTGTAACATTTTCATTTTCTAGGTACATTATGTATCTTAAACTTAAACACCTTTAAAAGTATAGTCGTTTACAGCAATGTCAGGCATACTTAGACTAAGGCTGCCATTACAAACATACTTACAAAGTTAACATTATGCTGTATATTCAGCAGAGTTCTTACCATGTGCTTAAGCGGAACAACAAAGCTAAAAGTTTCCATCCATACAAGCAAGTCAGCTATGAGCAAAACAAGACAGACTAATAAAAGAACAGTCGTACTAATATAATTCCATCCCGCTGGGGTTTCTGTCAGCAAAGACAGATTAGTCAAGGCTCACTTGTCTAGCAGTACAGAGCTACCTACAAGACTAAGTAATCAATTTAAGAGAGCAGTATTGGTCTGACTGGGCTTTAAAGTGATTTTGGGAACAAAGATCGGAATAGACTTCGATGGTATAGAAAACAAACCTTATCTTCAAACCTTCCTGAAACAGGCACCCAAAGCTGATCTTCCCAAGCAAGACCTGAACTTCCATGACAAACCTGCTTTGGAGTTACCTGTTGAAAATTCAGACCTCTCTCCAGTTTTCTGATGACATATTACAAGAGGTGGAAATGCAAATCGTCAGAAAGAAGGGGAAACAAATCAAATCCTTTTCCTCAGAAAGTCATCAAGAGGCTCTCTTCAGCAATACTGAGCACGTATCAGTGTGACTGTGAGCTACATCTCTTACCAGCAATGATCTTCCCTTCTTTTCAATACATTTTTTTCCATTCAATGGACCCATTTCTGTTCTTAACCTTTAAAGCCTCTCTGTGTTTGGTTTGGCTCTTTGCTCCTCACACTGAAACTTTTTTTTATGCAAATATGTTCTTGAGAAAGAAAATGCAAGTGGGTGGGAGAATGAATACATAATTATTATTGTTATTATTGTTATTTTTGCACAAAAAATATAAAAATTGGCATTGTAAAACATGAAGTGCAAAATTTAGGTGCAGTATGTAGCTCAGAGAGATTATTCTATTCCATTCCAATATTCGTTACCCAATCAGACAGACTCGCTGGTCTAAATAATTTTAATTAAGCAATTCCTCCTTCTGTAGTAGCCATTACCAGAAGATAATTGACTGCATCAGTAATGAAGCATTCTGAGGGTGCTAAACAAACAGCAAGGTTAATTATCTGGCAGTAATGCTTGTTATGGGAGTGTAACACTGGCCAACTAAGTTTCCTGTTCTCCTGCCATACCCTTTCAGTAAATCAATGTAATATCCGTGGCTATATATTGTCTTAATGCAGTAGCAGTATACAACAAAGGAAACAGGAAACCACCAACTGGTCAGCAATGCATGGAATCCAATACACAGAAAATACGACTTTTTTTTTACTAAATATGTTTTATTCAACTATTAAGTTTTACTTTTTTTTTTTCCCCTTGCAACTCTAACTGAAGAATGAATTTTCAAAGTGTCCTTGTATTTTGGGTACATCTAACAGCAGAGAAGTATTTCAATTACAGACAAAGTCCAGAGGTTTGTATTACCCAGTACATAATCCTAGAGAAGATCAGATATTTTTATTTTCATTCAGCTTCTGTTTACACCCTCTCTCCTTCTTGGCAATAAATCCACTTGCACTGAATTATCAGATAGATCAGATTTGGGTTTTGTTTTGTTTGTTTAAATTTGAAGTGTTGATAGCCCATGTATTTAATTCTCTTTGGTTTCACTCAGTACTAACCATAGGTCATAACCTATGTGTTTCTGTGCAGGTAAAAAGATGTTTGAGATTCATGACAACTTTGGCTTTTTTCAAAATTAAAAATAAATGTATCAAGTCAAGTTTATCTGGCCTTTAACTTTGGAAAATGTCAGGGGATGTTCTTATTTTAGGGGTTGGGTAATTTCTTCATCTGCTTTGGTCTGTTTTTTATTTTTATTTATTTGATTAGATAGATTCCCAGCTTTATAGCTAAAAGAATATGCAAACAGAGTATCTTGATTCCTAGGACCACAAAGTTACCCCTGCCTTAATTATAGCATCTTGGAAATTGAGGCCTATGTCTTTATGATCAGGAAAGAAAATCCAGATGTAGCTGCTCTCTGAGAATAACCAAATACTATGAGCTGACATATAGAAATAGAAACATTAATAGAGTCTTCCCCCCGCCCCTGCAGTGGTTATCCCTGAAATGCATAATCTTTCAAAACCTTCAGACATCCTTACATGGAGGCATTGGATTGTCATGAACTCTAATTGTTAATGGTACATGTCCCAGACCTCAATTGTTTTATTATAGATACAACTGCCAATTACAGCTGGAAGATCCCCACCAGCTGGGGAGTGTTAGGTCAGCATTACTAATGGTACATAACTTTAGGAGCAGCCCTTTCACATGGAAATCTTGCTAAGATTTCTCAAAAGAATAAACATTACAGGGAAATTCTCTGTACTTACAGGACTGAGTTGAGACTATTCTAGAACGAACATTTTTAATGTGTTATTATATCCCTCTTGCGCGTGGTTAGGGAAGTGTGCACAGTTATGCAAAAAAACTACATCAAAATAAAACGCTAGCAAAACCTTTTCAAAGCTAAATGTATTGTCCCAGATTCTAAATTTTGGACAAGGATTCTGGAATGAAAGGTGAAAGTAAAGACAGTTCTTTATGTGTTGCTACTCCCTACAGACACCTTAAAACCACAAACCTCTGGGAAACTGCTGGAAAGCAGTGTCTTTGGGGGTTGCAGGACTGCTGTGATGCACAGCCAAATGCCTGGAGCAGAGGTGACAGTGAGTGAGATTATGTACTAAAAATGCCCTTGAAGACAACTACCAGTGAGTATCATCACTCTTTAAAATGGTTTATACATATTCTCAAATGAACCCATCCAGTGGGCTCAGTCTCTTAAAAAGATGCATTATCAACTTCATCTAAGAAAGGCTCACAGAACCACTTTTCTTAAGTTCAAAGTGCCAGACCTAGTCAGTACAAGGATAAGAATTTTTCCAATGCTGAATCTGAGTGAGACTGAAGTTTGCAGAGGTTCCACATAGTGAACCCCAAAACAGCACCTATCACTAATAAAGACAACACAGAGCCACACTTCTACCCCAGATGTAGCTCTTAACAAAACACATTATATACATGCTAATGGACATTCCTATTAACAGCATGAAGAGTTCTTCAGATCATTGTTAAGGACTTGGAGACAAGATACACAATGAAAATGTACATAGCATAATTTCAGATAACTTTTGTTAAGTACTTTTTCTTGATTTCTCCTTTGCATTCAGGTGATGACCTCTTTAGGTTAAGTGCTACTGCTTTTCCTGTGTTGGCAGAATGCCTGTTTCAAGAGGCCTTCAGCCCTCAGAGGGATAAGTTTCACAGCAATATAAATACAAGAGGAATAGAAAATAACAAATGCAGGAGGGAAGTGGAGAACGAATTGTCTGGAAGAAACCATCTATCTGTAGAGAAAGGCCCCATTAGAAAAGGATCAAATGTATTCCTCCATGCTAAATTCAATAATAGCTAAGAAGAACCCAGGAATTCTTATAAATTCAGGCTGAATTTGGCAAACAGATCTTGGGGGGGGGGGAAAGATGTGAAGTTGGAGTAGCTACTTTTAAAAATCAAAATATTTAATTTTAATTCTTTTGGAACAAACTATTTCCTCTTATAAAGGCCAAAAAATCAAACAAATAATAAATAAATAAACCAAACTCTTCAACTTTCTTCTGAAGGAAAGAGAAAATAGCAAAAGAAAAATTATTTGCTTCTCTGAAGAGTCAACTCTCTTCCTAGAGGACATTCTACATCCACTCTCTCTCATACCAACATTCCCAATGGCAGGCTATTATTGGCAGGAAAGCACAGACCTGAATTTTTATGCTTTCCTCATTCCATTCTGGGAATCACAGAATCATAGGAAGATCAAGGTTGAAAGAAACCTAGAGATTATCAGTTGAAACCCCTGCTCAAAGAGGGACACCTAGAGCACGTGGCACAGAGTCACATCCAGGCGGGTTTGGAAGATCTCCAGAGAAGGAGACTCCACAACCTCTCTGGGCAGCCTGTTCCAGGGCTTCTCAGAGTAGAGAAGTTCTTCCTTATATGGAGAAGGAACTTCCTGTGTTTTAATTTGTACTCATTACCTCTTGTCCTGTCACTGGCCACTGCCGAGAAGAGTTTGGCCCCAGAAACTTTGTTTTACCTCACAATTCCAGTCCATGGGCCTTTCCCATGGTTTACTGCAACCTTTTGCTCTGTATTCTTGTCAAAAAAGATCCCCTACCTTTATGATACATTAAGAATGACACAGGTGGTCCAATATATGAAACAACTGCCCTTTGTATTCAGTCAGTTTTTCTGAGGCTCAAGTTTCATCTCAGCTCCCACAATGACTGAGGAAAGACTGCACTTTTTGGCAAAAGAATAGTCTTTCAAAATATATTCTCTTCAATTACTGAATTTTTACTGCTTCCTAACCTCAACACGCATCAGCACCAAGATAGGAATCACAACTTCAGTCTTTTTCTTGATACAGTTCATTTGACCAAGTAGACTTGTAGTTTACTTTTGAGGCTGACTCTGTCTTCCCTTTTAGATGAAGGAAAAGGTATGGGGCTTCTGTTACAATTAATGTTACACTAACATGGATACCAAGAAAAGATCAGAAAAATCTCATCTTAAAATTTTTTGTTTACCTTCCCTGACTGCAAAAGGAGGACAGGTGGCTAGCTCAGAAATCAAAGTTAGGTTAGATGAATTTATCCCATCTGCCCAGGAAGTGGATGGAGGAAAGGAACAAGGAAAGGATGGTAAAAAAATAAGGCAGAGCTTAAGCTCCAGTCACAGCCTTACTAATTACCTATGTACTCTCATTTTTGCCCTCCATTTCACTTTTTGTTATTTTCTTTTTCTTGCCTCCCTCTCTGCATATGTTTAAATATTTCCTGTTCGAGCCTGCCTAACCGCTCAGATGGCTTCCTTGAAGCCTGTCACATCACTGTACCTTTCAGCATCTGATTTAGAACAGAATACATTTTGTACAAGCCCTCTCCAAAGACATGCCAACTGTCACTTTCACAGAGTTCACTGAGGATGACTGAAGCACTTGGGAAAACAAACAATGTCTTCAGCTCTGCTCTTAAAACACAAATATGGAATTTATTTGTTCCAATAAGAATTACAATAGCTTGTCCATAAAGAGATGGATGCAAGGGCAAGTGTGACTCTAGCAAGAGAGAGACGGTTTTGGTCAACAGTGGATAAAATCTTGGATGTTTGGAGGCTCAGCTCACACATGTGCTCAGTCACATAAGATGGTTTGTTTGAACTCCTTGGAGATATGAAAGCCTTGGGCCTACAAAAGTGGGACAAAAATACTGCAGCTCCAGAAGCAGAGAACAGTTAGGAAGCAAGTGAGACTAAGTTAACCAAACTTTCACTTCAACCACTAGGACTTGAATTTACAGTAGATGCCTAAAATAGTCCTTTGTCTGCCTGTATTTTATTTCTCTCTGGCATTATTTCTAGAGTGAATTTTGGCAACAGAGTAGGGCAAATGTTTAGATGGCAGAAGCCCAAGTTGTTAAACTATAGATGAAGAAGTAAAAACCAGGTGGCTTTCCAGATGCCCATTACTTGCAAGTAGCTTCATGAAACTCACTGCATGGCTAGAGTATACTTCTTTGCCCAGTTACAACAGACATTGGCATATACAGAGACCACAATAGCTCACAGGCACACTGTGGTCCCCAAAATGATACATTTTGGGCTGTCAATCAATATTAAGCAAGGCTAAGCCAAAAATTAAAAAAAAGTGTGGAATAGTGCCTCATTGTTATAAAGGATATGGTGAACAGATTTTTAGGCAAGAAGGGGTTGCCAGAGGATACAAAGCCTTCCTACACTTCATATGCCACCACATTTCATTCAGTTATCTCAGCTTCTGAGTCACGGAGTACAACTGCCACTCGGTCACCATCGGGGCTTCCAGTAGGAAAAAAAGGTGAGGGACAAGGTGTAAAAAAGCAGTCTAAAGATGGGTCCAAGACTCACAGAAAGGCTCTGTTGGTCTCTTTGGACAATCTTTTGAGCAGTTAGGGCTAGAAATGGCTTTTCTCAACCTTCCTTCCTGACCCAGTACAAACAGCTACTTTCAGTTGTGGGATGCACACAAAATCCAAGATGTTTTGCATCAAAGGGATCCCCAGTGCCACAGTGGTGGAAGACCTGTGAAAACATAATGTAACATCAGTGTTTGCTGGTCCTGAACTGGAGAGCAAAGGGGGAGGACAAAACTGCATACTCTATTCAACCAGTTGAATAAAGACAATGGGGATGAAAGGTTTGGATCAATATGAGGACCAACATACAGAAGCTTATGTGTCTTGTTTGTAGCTTATGTGCCTTGATCTCAAATCTATGAATCAATGAAATCTCTCTCAAAGCTATGAACAATGAACAGTTTAAGGCGCTTGAGAATGGGAAAGCTGGGAGGTGGGGAGGAAAAAACAAAGGCCAAGGGCTGAACACAAAGCTGCTGCTTCCTCACTCTGCTGAGCACAGATGTCACAGGAGCAGGCACCTCACATCCTCATTTCAGCAGCAGCAGCAGAACTCACAAGGAGTTTTATATCAGCATACGCATAAAATGAAATTCTACTCTCCAAAGCAAGTTCAAGGTACTGATGATAAAACAAAAACATTGCTTAAAGCTTTTTGCTCTGATATTGAACACACACAATAGCCAAGAACCCTTCTATTCTTCTACTTTCCCCAAAAAGCGCTATAATGAAACAAGAGACAGGATGGCCATGCAGAACACAGAATTAAACACTCTGACATCGCAGAGTGGTGGGCTCAGTTATGAATAACACATATAACAATATGAGAGCAAATGTCTAAAAGATCTGACGGGGTAAACTCTGTAGGAAAATAAAGTAAAAGAATGTCTGTTTTGCTGAAACTAGATATCAGGGAAGATGCTAAAGATGTTACCACAAAGCACAACAAACCAAAACAAAGCATAACAAAAGACCTCATGCTTTTTCTATGCAGAAACTTCTGTGTTATCTGCAAAATATGTAGTAGACAAAATATGGGCCTACAAATAGGCTATATTAGGATTTTTCTCTGAACAATACACAGGTAAACTGTCCTCACACCAGCATCCTGAAAATTACTGAGGAAAGAAGGATCAACCCAACATAGACACAGAGGTTTAGACTTTAGACTAAACTCTACCTTTCCTTTCCTCACATCTCAGAACTCTCTTCGCCTAGGAACTCCACCATTAAAAATGTGAAGTTTTCTTTACCAAAGATAAATGCAACTTGTCCTTTGGCATCTGAAAGCATATCAGATGAAATGCATTACGGCTGAAACGCATTCAGATATGCATTCAGATATAAGATCTTAAATACCTTAACAGTCCATATAGCTAGTCCTTTTGAATTTAACGGGACCACTTAAGCCTTTCTAAGTGCTTTAGACCTTGCTAAATCAAGCTGTAGTGCTCTGAGATCACCTGTGTTTTGTGACTGATCTGCACATACACACAGAGCACAGTTTCACCAGCCAGATATTCCCAAGGGCAGAGAAATACCTGCCACCTGCTGAGAACAAAATTCAGATTGCTGCAGCACCTGCAGACACATAAAGGAACCAAGCAATTGCCAGAATGAATGGCAGCCACTTTGGAGATTTGGGAATACCATAACATATTTCAGGCAAGTTAAGATGAGGAGACCAGCACAAAGACAGGAAACTAGTACACTTGCCACTTTTTCTTAATCTTCACCAGAGAACCATGTATTTCAGTCAATTATAGAAACAAAGCAAAGGTAAAACAGTAGCCTTGGGGTAAAAATGTGTTTGAAACCTACTACATCCCTGCAGGATGAAAAGAAACATCTTTTGATGTGACTGTCATAAAACAGCTATTAAAACAAAGCATCTCTACCACTGTCAGGAAGGTTGAAAATAACAATTGCGGATGCTTAAAAGGGTAAATCAACTTTCTGATGTGAAAGAATGATGAAGTGATTAATGATTACTTTGAATAGTGCCAATTACCCAATCTCACTATGCTCTAAATTAACCTCCTTCATCTGCCATAGAGAAAGCAGGAAAGTACCTGGAAAGCAGGAGAGCAGCCCAATGTACTGACCAAGCCCAGAGTCTGGAGCTCAGCTCTACTGGAAACAAGCTTGCTTGGCCCTGCCACTACTGTGCAGCCAACTGACAGCTCAGAGCAAACCATGTCCTTCTTCTCATAGGCAGAGGTGGTAGAAAGGATGAAAGGACAAAGAAAAAAGGAAGGGTCAGCTCTTCAACATTAAAAAAAAAAAAAAAAGCTTCCAAAGCAAACAGACAAGCAAATGAAAATCTTGCTCTTTTGGCCAGCAACATCCGTTTAGATTAATCCTAAGTGTTGACTCCTGCAATTTCACCAGATAAAGCATTAAGTTTCTTAAAAGAACTTAACTTTCCTAAGTCTCACAACACAGGTCTGTGTCATACTGTGGATTTTCTGTGTTTGCACTCTAACTAGACCAACTCCCATTTGACAAGAGGGAAGTTCTCTGTTGTAAAGAGAACACAGTACATATCGTTAATATATGATCAAATGTCTGGATGAGAAACATTACCCTATGACCTGACCATGTGCATACATCTTTCTATCCAGTCTCATGTAACAGTTTTTACAAGTCTTCAGCAATCTCCCATATTCTGACTATGCAAACAAGGATAAGACCTATTTTTCATGAGGTAAACATGCTGCATAGGCTGCTGTGCTGTCCTCATTAAAACTGTGTAAAGAGCTGTGGGAGAAAACATGCTGCAGTCAGGCTGTGAATGCCTAAATACAGCCTAAGTCACAATAAAACATTGATTTATCCATAGAGAAGCTGGGAAGGAGAGGGAAGAGAGAAGGAGCAAAAAGGAACAGGAAGGAGCACAGCCTAATACTTTGAACTGTAGCTTTCACTGAACTTGGCAGAAGTCATTTAGGTCAAGCATAAAAATATGCTGCAAATCAGCTCCTATAAGACACTATAACTCAAGCAACTGCTATTCTATTGCTGCTTATGGTACGTATTTTGTTTCCAAAACTATAAATTTGAGCTCACCATACTTTTGAAACAGCAGTGACATAGAGCAGATTGCATTCTTATAAGCTCAAATTTTCCTTGGCTTACTGTTTTTAGGTTAGTTCCTTTCCCCACACCACTCCCTAGATACAGCTATTTACGTCTGTTAATCACTCAAAGGAGAAAAAGGGCTAGAGAAGCTCATAGCATAAGATCTCATAGCAGTGGTCCCAAATGCAAATATTTTTTCTTTCAGATCCTTATATCATTACTGCTAACCACTTTAATTGCAAACTCAATTAAATCTATGAGGAAGGGTAAAACCATGTTTTCTCTGTAGGTCATTCACTGTTGGAAGTGCCTGTTCCCAGTTACTTGTTACCATCTTTCCTTCTCCCCTTTATACAGAAGTCAGGAAAAATACTAAGTTTTGATGTTGCTGTAGACAGAAATCTCCAAGTAAGCGGGGAGGAGAAAGGGAAAGATGACTCCTTGGACAGCTTTTGAAGTAGTAACAAAAAGATAAACAGCAATCATTTAACAGCCAAGCTAAGTGAGAAGCCTGAGCACCTCAGTACACAGGCCAATGCTAGTGCGGAACAATTTCACGGGTCCAGAACGTATCTTACTGCCTCAGGTGAAATACTGCTCCGGGAGTAGCAAAAAAAGTCACCAGTTACAGTGCCAAATAAATTTAATAACTGAGAGTTTTATAATGATGAGAAGTTACATGCTGGGAAACTTCTGAAATTTGCTTTACCACGAGCAAGCCAAGTAGGTATCTGCCATCTATCCAGATTTTAATTCTGAGCTGCAGATTATTTCACTGCCTTTGGAGGTCTGAACCCATCTGAGAAAGAATATAGTAAAAATGAGAAACTGTTTTATTTCATTTTGCCAAAACAACAGCCTCCATTACTCATGTTATGAAATCACCTTTATCTTCAATAGTATCTCAGAATTCAACTCTCTTAATAGAACAATTACTTTCCCATTATAAAGCAGTATCTTCCAAAAGTCCCTATTTTATTAAAAAAATGTAAATAAGGTAGTATCTTTTAATAAGAATATTTTAATTGACAAAAAAAATCTTATCTTTACGCTGTGAATAAGAGTTGGTGATCAGTTGTCTTCCCATCAACCAGACTGCATTCAACCATCTCAGTACAGAGAAGCTTGCAATTGTCCATGAACATTAATGAGTCTTTGCAAGAGTTCTCCCCATCTTAATAATATAATCAAGTTCTCAGTCGGTGTACTACTGAAATTAAACATGGTTATTTTAACAGTGTTTCTTTTGTAAAAAGAATACAAAATAAATGATGCACATATTTCAGTAAATAACTAGATTTTCAAATCCTCTCTAATTTTGTTGGTAACTGAGTAGAAAGGCATTATGCTATGTTTTGGAGAAGCTGATTTAGAAAAGTCTCCTGCAGGAGTATCTGGCAGGTAAATCAAAAAATAGCCATTTAAATATATCCAGACTTATTGCATATTATTCTGAAGAGAACTGGAAGTTGCAGTAGGTTAACTGAAAAAAATCCGTTGACTTGAATAAAGGTTGGATCTAATGCCAAATTCTGCTAGAATTCATACTATCCCTCAGCTTCTTAAAATGAAATCCCACCTCTCATTTGTGTTCAATGTGTTCCTGCTAGCCATTATTTCTTCCAAGAAATTAGAACATTTCCCACATTTTATCTTCATAAACACTGGGCCTATCAATGACTGGGCTCTGCTTCAGAAGGCTGCCTCCTCTTTTCCATACTCATAGAGAAGCAGCAGCTACTTTTGGCAACAATAATCACAATTGGCAACAATAATCACAATTTGCTTTTTGATCCCTAAACCATGGTTCTTCTTATGCCTACATTAGAAATCATGCCTAGTTATAGAACAGCACAATAAGCAGATTTCAAAATACAATGGTACAAACATTCTGATTTGTCTTCTTGACTCACTTCAAGATGATTACCTGAACATTGGTAGCTACCACACACACACTTCTTTAAAGCATGCTTCACATAATGTTGTTTATAGTTACCGATCCTCTATTAAACATGTCCGTGTTGAGGGATTTGGGGTCATGTGTGCCGTAACACATATCATTCTCTGGGAATAAAACAGAAGGTAACCACTAACTGTACTGGCAACACAAAGAACACATTTATGAGGAAAAGCAGCATTTCTTTTTCCAGATTCTTCATCTAAATAGCTATGGAAATACATGGCTTGTTAAGATATACGACAAGATCTGAGACTTTTAGTATAAGCGGTTTACAAATGAAGAATTTCCCTGCATACTCAGGACATTCAAAAAAGAGTCAGAAATGATTCCAAGGTCAAGTTTACACAGTTCACACAATAGCCCAGGCATGAAAAGTGGTGACAAGCATTGCATGTGGGTTGTTGAATATATTATACCCAGCTCTGTGCCTGTACTCAAGAGAGACACCAACAAACTTGATCAAAAGTCAGGAGCAACTACACTTGCTATGATTTTGCCTTCCAAATACAGGCTAGTGAACTCCATGCCTCTTCTTTCTACTTAGCCAAAAGAACTGGCCAAGTGCAGTAGTAGCAGGAGCAGTAATACATCAAGATGATGAAGACCTGCTAAAAGAGTAAAGGGGCTCTCCAGACACTAATCAAGTAACTGTAATCAAATTATTCACTGAGTCAAGGTGCCTGTGAAAATAATGCATGCTGTACCATGCTGCAAAGGTGGAACATCCCACATATTTTGTGATCATTCCAACCTCAGGCTATGTTTTAAAGACAGAAAGGTCAGGCGTTCATCTGGCTCAATGCTGAAATCAATGGACCAATCCCAACTGATGCCAGCTGACGATCCTGCTAATAAAGACAGTGAAGTTTCCTGATTTATTTATACCTGGGGAGCTGCCCTACCAAGTAGCCTTTTACAATATAATAATGATGGGTATGCATATTCTGATACTATCATATAACATTAAACTGATGGCATCACTCTCCCAGCTGGCTACTCAAACTTGGCTGGAGGACCATGTACAATGCACCACATTTCTGATTGCAGGGCTGAGCACTATTACATTGCAGTTGCTGCTCTTAAAATATTATGCCTGAAATTAATACATTACACCTTTCAGACTAATGTTCTCTAAATCAGACTGAATTTATTCAGGGGTATTTTTAGGCAAAAATACATTCGCACAAGCAATGTAATGATCAGCACTTTTTCCCCAGATGCTCTAATACGGAATAAAGCCTATGCAGTAATTAATATTTATGAAGTAAATGAGTTCCTGTTAAACCCTAAATCACAAATACAGGGGATTCAAACTATAAAAATGCAAACCTAAACCAATATAATAAAAAGACACTTTTACTAAATGTGAACTTTGATCAAGTTGTTATATATTATTTTAGTAAACTAAAAATTAATAATCATGTTGATCTGCAGACTTTCTCATTGATCTGTACCATTTGCAGATCAGCCATATACAACAGATGAAGTCTCATAGCAGTACATTAGGGTATCCTTGAAATGCGATCAGCAGGGCTCACTCCTCTATGTCCTTCAGTTGCCAACAACTACTTGTTTCCACTACCACAAAAGTGCTTTATGTATTGGAATTCAGAGGCAGCATGGTACACAGGGGGAAGCTCTTTGCAGAACAAACTAATAATTGATTCAATTTCTGTCCTAGGAACAGATAGCTTTACCCAGTATTAAGAGTAATAACCATATACTGTTCTTGGAACATATATTCTGTATATATCAAGCAATTCTAAAGAAGAGTAAATTAAAAAAAAAAGAAAAAACACACTTTTTTATGCAGCGCTTTTCAACAGCAGATCTCAAAGTGCTTTATAAAATCTGCAGTTCTACATATAATACACTAATAAGAAAATAACGAATGTTAATATGGTAAATAGAAATATTTCAGCATCAGAAAGAAAGCATGATTTAGAAATCTGAGACAATTTAAGAGCTCCTATATGAATTCAAAAAGCTAACTTCAGGCATCGAAGTCTGAAAATGTTTTCCTTCCTGTGGGGGTACCAGGATCCAAAGGAAGCAAGAACTTGTTCAAGCAAACTGTAATAATGTCACTTAAAACTATTATTAATGTTCTTATTAGCTTTTGCTTCTTCCTCCCCACTAGCAGATGGCATGGTATGGAGCACCTGCACCACACCATCAATATCTTGGTTGAAACACAGGTGGAACACAACATGGTGTGCCACAATGGGGCAGCTCCATGAAGAACTGTGCTTAGTTCCTTGATACAAAAGGGAAACAAACAAAAACAAACAGTTTTTCTCTTCCTTTGTTTCTTCCCCATGATTACTCAAGAAACTCAAGTCCTAAAACTGATTATATTTGGGCAGTTCCCCTGTCTTCACACACACAGTGCTGGTGAGAGGGCTGGACTGGAAGTTCAAAGCACCACTGCCCTCTGTCTGCTTAGAGCTTGGTTCAGCACTGTTACAGCCATAAGATACGGGAAGAGAGACAGTAGCAGGGTCTGTTAATATCCTGAGGAGCAGAAAACACAGGCTAAAAGATAATACATTCTCCATAATAAATTTCATCTTCTCATCTAGGGCTACCTGCACAGACACCAGGCATGGTAATCCACAGATTATTGGACTGAGACCAACCCTTTCACATACACCAAAAACTTGTCATGAGACATCATCTCATTTTATTGACCAATATTGAAGGTAATCTACCAGAAAATACTATACATCCATCTAATACCTCTAAGTTGTCTGGCATCCATTTTTATCTCTCTTCCTTCTAAAAAAATATAAGCCTGTTTATTTGTTTTCACATCTGTCCCATCTTCTGTGCATCAAGGAAAAGCAGGTAGTGTTGCAGGTAGAGAAATGATAAACTGAACAAAGAACACATCAGCAAGCTACAAGTAAATAATTTAGCTTTGGGCCTGAGGCGTTACCTTTTATTCAAAGAAGCATAATTGATAAAGAATGCTAGCAGAATCATTTACAAAATGTTAACTATGCAAAAGCAGAACATCCTGTTACAAAGCAAGGTAATTATTTCACATACTAGAGCCCCAGAAGTAAATAGATGAATGCACAGACTCTTAAATGATGTTAGCAGATTAATTGGTAGATGAAAGAAATTTGAGGCAGCACATTCCTTCAAAATGTTTGGGAAAAAAAAAAGTTCCATCTTATTAAAACATATCCTTGTTTTTATTTTCTGCATTATCTTAAAACTTCTGTATTGCGCTGGAGAGCCTCACTACATCTACAGACCTTATTCCTCCCTATCATATAGGAGAGCATCTCTATTCTAGGCAAGTGTTCAAGTAACAGCCTATATTGACAGCTGTATTACTTGTATCTCTCACCTGCACCTTTCCCTGCCTCTGGAGTCACAGCAGAGAGAATACTGTTTTCACCTTGGTAGCTTTTCAGTCCTCTTCCTTAAATTAACAAGGTAGGTAATTATTATATGTCTTCTGTCTCACTCTGTTATTTGTCCTAGCTGACTAACTTAGTAACCTGTTTCTTTCTTCCACTGGAAATGCTTTCGGATACCTTTGCAAAATAACTAAACCAATATCAAGTTTATAAGATATTATCAAGATGGGGGATTTTTCCTTGGAATACTTACAGCTCTAAATTGCTATGGATTTGTTGGTACTGCTAAAAAAGCCTCTGTAGATCAGAGATACAACATCACTTGTCTGTCTGAAAAATAGGATGTTTACTCTGCCAGTAACCGCATGGCTGACCAGGAATTAATTTGGAATCATTTCCTGGACTATGCTGAGAAAAAAAGACAAGCAGGACTAATGTAAGCAGCATAATTAATCACAGTTAATTGAATCTTTATTTATTTATTTTTATTTAGTCTTATAGCTCCCATTTAAAGATAATAAGTGAATTAGCATCTTGCTTTTTATTTGCTTCTGTTTTATTCAGATGGTTTCTGTCTATTTATTCCCTCATGACTATGTTTCCATAATGTAAGCCCTTAATTTCAGCCCGGCTAAATGCAAGTGAAAAAAATCACTTGCGTATTTGTTCCACGATAAGGAAGATAGAAATTAATTTTCTTAAAAAACAAACAAACAACAAAAAAAAACCCACATCAGTATTCCCTTATGAGATCATGCTCTGTTGAATCATTGAGGGTGATGTAGAAGGGCAAGTCTTGGCAGATAAGTAATTCTGGAGGAGATCAGTCTATGCCTCCAACATCTGTTCTTGACATAGGAGATATGTTGGAGGAAGTAATATGGGGCAGGGGGTGAGGTGGGGAATGGGAGCTCTTTTTCACTATCCTAACCTAATAAGGATTCATCTACCAGTGGCATAATTTAAAGCTTCTCACTAAGAGCACCAAGGAATGTGGCGCCATCTGTCCATACTCCTAACAGCTCTCTGAGGCCATCCCTCACACAGCAGTGCACCTGGCCAACTGGCCTTTATTATTATTATTTTTGTTAAAGTGACCTCATCAAAACCTTTTAATTGCTCTCTACAAAAATACTCCTGGGCTGTCACTCAGATTGGCTAATCCTTACTCTAGTCCAACCTGAAACTCAAATGGAAAAAAGGGAGGGATACAAATTTATTTTTCAACAAAGGTTGTTAAAGAAGTTTAAATCTACCTAACTTTAAGTGGAAATTCACGACCAAAGCATCCATGCACATAAGTATAGTGGCTTTTCCATTCTCTTACTGCTTTCTCCCCGTAAGACACGCTAAGACACCCAGCTTGCACACAAAGAGAAAGGATGTCCTTATATGGCAGATTAATTCAGTGATAGGCATAAAACAGGAGTCCAGTGATGCCCAGGCTTAGCATTCTCTATTGAATAACAGCAGCAGTAGGTTCTCAGCTGGATTTTCTATATAACGAGTGAGTGATAAAAGAACAGTGTTTTCATGGTAGGATGGGTGAATTTTGAGCACAGGATACTTGAGAGTGGCCTTTAAGGCAGCTGCTGATGAAATACTGATTTGAAGTACCAATGCACAGTCTAAGGGCTTTACTCTAGACTGACTTGCAGACAATGGGCACACCCAGACATACACATAGCTCTCTATATGTAAGTGCATATACTACCCACACTTCAACTTCAAGGGAAAAAAGTCATCCTGGATGTAACTCATACCAGCCACCAAAGACAAATGAGCCTAATCATATTATGGCTAAATGCAAGAACCCTTCAAGGAGCTTAGATAGCTGGGGCTGGTTGGCACTGAGGAGATGCACAGATGGGAGGCATCTTCCTCCAGCACTCTCTGCAAGATTTCCTACATTTGAAGTAACAACTGCTTTGGTACACACAGGAGTAGGCACATCCTGCCCCACAAAACAGAGAAAGTAAAGGTGTCTGCAATGGCAAAGCTTCCTGGGTTACATGCTGCCCTGGGCCTGCTGCCCTGAAGCAGCATAAAACACCACTTTACTTCCTGCAGCTAATCTCTTTGTACTGATCTCCTCCCCAGCCAAATCCTCCGTTCACTCAAAGTGACCTGTGCTACTGAACAAAGCTTGTCCAAAAATGGAAGCACACATTTACAAAACTTACGGTACTTTTTTTCTAACCTAGAAAATACTATGTTATTTCATGCAAACTGATTTGATTTTAAAACATTTAAGGGTCTTTCCTAGATGGTTTGTTTTAATACTAGAAAAAATATTAATGATAGATGCATTATGTTACGCGTATGCATATATGTTTATTTATAAACATATATACACAAGATTATATTAAAATTGAAAGTTCAGATAATTTCTCATATAAAAAGTCAACCCAAAACATAAGATGAAAGCCCAATAAAAATATTCAACTTCAGATTTGAATTACTTTGCAATTATTCTAGTGACAGATTAATAAAAATTGACACTTCCTTATTTCCACTGTCAAAAAAAAAAGGAAAAAAAAGAAATTTTCCTCAAAAGAAAACTCTTTCATCAGCAAGTTTTGTCCAGACCTAATACAGAGTATCACATTAGATTAAACCCAGTGAGAGCAGCAACTCCTATCAGCCAGGAAGAATAAGAAATCAGTCTAAAGAAGCAATTTGCATCAAAAATACCTTTACAGAGGGAAGTGTGTCCAAACAGTCAAAAAGCTTAACCAGCTACTGTTTTCAGCTGAGCAAGAATAACTGGCCTGACTGCTCCTTCATGCCTTAAGTGCAAAGCAAACACAAAAACTTTTTAAAATTACTTTGAAAGAAAATCAGTTGCCTTTGGTTTTATGTCCATATGTTAATAACTAATTTTGTGTGCGTGTATGTGTGTATGTGAAAGTTTGAGAAATCTGTGCTAAAGAATGACTGGTACAAAGTTAGAAAGACACAGAAAGCAATAAAAATTATGGACAGAGTTCATAAAACAGATGACAATGCACATCGGTTATTCCCCCTTATATCCCTATACAAGGCTGTTCATCACTGGGGATTACTAAAGCCGTGACAGCATTAGACATAGATTGGCATCTGTCTAGCCTGTCGTATAACTAAGAGCAGAAAGCCAGCATGTGGGTTTGCTAGCTCCCAGCTAAGAGGAGCAGACAAACAACCCAAAGTGGGGTAGGGTGATTAGGATACAGATGATGATCGACTGAAGTCATGCAAAACTTCCGCAGAGAAGCTTCTAAACAAGCCAGCATTGCTTTCATAATGCCCAGCATCATTTTAAACTGGTAAAACACACTAAGCTTGCTGAAATACTTAGAAACTTGAGCTATGCTATAGGAAAAGATTAGACTGAGTTATTGCATCAAGCTTGAACTCTGTTTAGCTTGACAGGGCTGCACAGATTTTCAGCTCATACAAATCCAAACTCACCTTCCGAGTTCCACGTTGATTTATTTTTTCTGTTTGCTTTACACCAAATCTTACAGTAAGTCTGAATAAAGACTGAACAAGAGGAGAATTTTATAAAACTACATCATCAGCTACATTAGTCCACTGAGATAATACTTTGGCATGGCCAGGAATCATCCATCCTCACATGCATGTGGGACTAAGCTCCGCCATGCTTTTTTTCAGAGCAGCACTATCCAGAGACATGCCCACAATGCAAAAAATTTGGAAAAAAAAAAAAAAGACAAAACCACAAACAAAAACATGTACCTAAATATTGATGTAATCTCATTTGAGACTTTCAGAGCAAAGGCTATTCATGAGCTTCTGCTTAACGAGACTCATTTCCTTTCACACTTGCTATCCCAAGCAGACAGACTCGGGATCTTTCCTCTATTGGAAGCCTTTCTCCCACTCTGCATCCTGTGACCATGAAGAAGCACAGTAGAGTAGCCAAAAAAGATGATGTTAGCGAGTATTCCTCACCCTCAACAACCTTCAACATAGTTATCCTGTTACCTTCATGACAATCTTAATATTTCATAGGGAGGGGAGATATTCCCTCGAACTTGGTAGGTGTATTTTCAGGGTAACCTTAACTCCAGCCAGGCTTATTTTAAAATATTTGTCTTTGACGTAACTGTGATATCTCATTACGTACGTACATCTCAATATGTACGTACACAGTGTAGACTGCCACAAATTTTTTTTGACAGTCTTTACAATCAAGCATAATTTACAACTGAAAAGATAGCTCAGAGTTTCATATGCTTGTACAGACTCTCTAGGCCTTTTAGTCCTTTCTGTTTTACTTGAAAATTTAAACTTATATTTTTAAAAAAATCTTTTAAATGCAGGAACTTCTACGCAGCACTGTAGCACTGGCCACAAATGCTCTCTGTCACTAGTATGAGACCTTTTGTGGTTCTCATTCTGATATCTTTATCTAGAATCACACCTTCAGACATTTTTCTTCCATAGAACTAACTACAGCCCATTTCCCAACATATGTCACTTTAGAATTGTAGATGATAATACATCCTTCAGTTAGTCTCTCTTCAGCTCACCACCCATTGAGGTCATCTTTCTTTGTGGTGATCTCAGAGGTAACCAGCTAAAATATGGTAGTCAAAAAAAAAAAAAAGAAAAAAAAAGAAAGGAAGGAGAAGCAGCAGACAGCCTGCAACACAACAAATTTCCAGTGTTAAGGGCGGGAGTGGGGGAAATCACCATGAGGCTTGTCAGACAGTGGAAGAACTAGCCCAGCAACATTGTGGAATTGTGGATTATGTTCAAAACCCATCTGACTTCTGCATTGTCCATAAATCTCATTGGACCTGAATTATTCTACAATTCTGTTAAAACACTATGTGAAAATTGCTGTGCTGAAATAAACAGCAGAATCTTAGCATTTATTCATTTTTATTTTTAGTGAGTTACACATTAATTACTCTTAAAAA